>PVJS01001351.1:0-99746 GCA_004027185.1 Glis glis | reverse complement strand
CTCACTAAGTAGAGAGAGAGAGAGAGAGAGAGAGAGAGAGAGAGAGAAAGAGAGAGAGAGAGAGAGCTGAGGCTGGCTGCGAACCCGGATCCTCCGGTCTCCGTCTCCCAAAGTACTGGGATTACAAGCGTGCGCCACCATGCCCGGCTAAATTTTTCATTTTGAAACAGGGTCTTGCTAAATTGCTGAGGCTGTTGAACCTGCGATCCTCCTATCTCAGCCTCATAAGTACTGGGATTATAGGCATGCGCCACCATGCCCAGCTGAGGATCTTGAACCATACAAAATAGGTCATGTGTGCAGATCCTGGCAGTCATGGGTGGAGGGATTCATGACCAGAGGAGAAATGTGGCTTGCCAAAGAAGACACAGCCATCCTGATGGGTGGATGCGGAGAGCCAAGATGAAGACTCCCTGAGTCCTTGGCCTGTGACCTCATTTCTTCAGCAGTTCTCAGCTGCAGAGTTGATGGGCTGTGGTCATGGAGGGATGTGTTCAAGGGAACTATAACTACTAACATTTACAGACCCCTTAATACACCTAGACTTTGTACTACATACATGTGTGAGCTTACTTCATCCTCTCGATGGATACAGATGCTGCTAATGAGGTAGGTGCTGCCACTATTTCAGTTTTACAGGTGAGGAAACTGAGGTGCAGAGAAGTTAAGATTTGCAAAGCCAGACTGCCAGGAAGCCGCGGATCCAGGATCTCAGCCCAGACTGTCTGGCTGGCATCCATGACATTATCCACCCTGCTCTATGGCCTCTATTCATTGATGAAATGTTGAAGGTTGAAAATGATTTTGTGAAGCATCAGTCAGAATGGCCTCCAAGCTACCCCTATAATCCTATATCCCTCAAGCATGTTCACATACCGTGTTGGAACAAGCTCTTTCTAGTGGGTGGGACAGAAGTAGCATGATAGCCAGCACTGCGGGAGTTTTACTGAACTCTGCTCCTGCCCCTGTGCTGTCCCGCAAGTTTCACCTACTATGCAAGGGACAATTTTTTTGTTGTTGTTGTTGTTTTTCTTTTTATTTTTTTGTACTGGGCATTGAACTCAGGGGCATTCTACCTCCAAGCTACACCCTCAGCTCTTTTTATTTATTTATTTATTTTTAATTTTGAAACAGGATCTCACTAAGTTGCTGAGGCTGGGCTTGAACCTGTGATCCTCCTGTCTCAGCCTCCCAAGTACTGGGAGGTCACCATACCCGGCAAGAGACAATTTATCACCGAAGTCTGGCTGTTCTTTTTTCTGGGCACAGAGCTGCGGTCCCCACACTCCCTCACAGTTAAGCATGACAGAATGAGCTGCTCCCACCAATGGGATGGGAGCGGAGTGACGTGCCTCCCTTCCAGGCTCCAGGGAAGCCTGGGTGCCTTCCTTCCCCACTCGCTCTGCCTTCTCCTCCTCGTGTCCCTTTTTATCCACTAGATGCATGGGGCATGGAGGTGGTAGGGCATGGAAGAACCTCAAAATGAACAGAGCCTGGGTCCCTGCAGTGAGATGTACCCAGTGGCTAGGAACACCCACCTTGGACTTGAACAAAATCCTGTATGGCATTTGAGCCAGTGTACCTTTTGGAGTCTATTTATTTATTTTTGGTACTGAGGATCAAACCCAGGGGGATTCCACCTCTGAGTACACCCCAGCCCTTTTTATTTTGAAACAGGGTCTTGCTAAGTTGCTGAAGGTCTTGGTAAATGGCTGAGACTGGCCTCAAATCTGTGATCCTTGTCTCTGCCTCCCAAGTACTGGGATTACAAGTGTGTCACGCAGCGGCTGAGGTCTACTTATTCCTTCAGCATAACCTACCCTAGCACATCATTTTCTTTGCTTATGGTCAAAAGTTGAGGTTGGTTGCTTTTGAGAACAATAAAATCCATAAAAGGGCTTAGAGCAACTTCTAATTCCTCAGTGGTCCCATGTACAAACAGCCATGTCTTCCTCCCCCCATGCTGTATTCCCAGGTCAAGGGCAGAAGAGGCTACACCATAGGGAAGGCATTTGTTACGTTACCACGTCTGTTTCCTTCAAGAGAGGTCCCGTTTCTCTTGGGACTGGAGGCTGGGGGCCTCAGTCCAGGTGCTGAGGGGCCTCCGGAGGACATAGGGCTGGTATGAGGACCACCGGTGGTGGCAGGAGGGCCTCCCCCAAGGTGGCTGTCTCCAGAGTTCAGCCTCTTGCAGTACAGCGAGGAGCGGCTATGGCTGAAGGCAGAGGTGGAGGTGGAGGGGTCCGCGCTGTAGCGGTTCATGCCCACAGGGTTCACCAGGCACTCTTCGGCGGTGACTGTCTTGGCTAAGCAAGAAGGCAGCACAGAGAAGCAGAGATCAGAGAACAGCTCAGGAAGCTCCCTGGGCAACCCCAGCCCTGACGGCATAGTTACCACCATCTGTGGGGGGAGAGGAGGAGAATGACCCCCCACAGCATCATTCCAAATGGCACAGTCAGGAGACTGAGAATCTGCCCCGCCAGTCAAGGCATATCTGCGTAGGAACTGGGAGATGTGCGCTTCTATGGCTAGAGGGGGAAACTTATTATCTTGGCTACTGCGGGCTTGAAAGAAAATCTGGTAGCCTCCTCTGGTAGTGTCTGCTGGCTTGTCAGAATCTCCCTGCTCTCTCCCCTCTTCCACCACCACTGCCCCCTCCCCTGGCCCAGGTTCCCAGGACAGACCAAGCAGGAGTCACAGTGCCCCTGGGTGAGGAGAAACAGCCTTGGCCAGCGTGGAGACATAGGTGCGACAGTGCCAAGGACACCCTTGCTGACCTGGACAGCCCCATGTTCCTCCCCAAACCCTGCATCCGAGTGCTGACGAGCCAACGAATGTGCGGGGGAAGTCGAAGGCCTGAAGAGCCTGCCAACCCCACTGTCTCCCAGTGTACCAGGAAAGAAGCTCAACCTTACAGTCGGTCAAACTCTGCGAGCTATGCCTGTGGCCAAGTGGTGATTTGCTTGTACTTTATTTTGTTTTATTTACAAAGTCCTAAGAAATTATGGGGATAGAGAGAGGAAAGAAGCTGGGCTCAGTGGTGCATGGCTGTAATCCCAGTACTTGGGAGGCTGAGACAGGAGGATCCAGGTTCGAGGCCAGCCTCAGCAACTTAGTGAGACCTTGTTTCAAAATAAAAAATAAAAAGGGCTGGGGGTGTAGCTTGGAGGTAGAATATCCCTGGGTTCAATCCCCAGTACAAAAAAGGAGGAGGAGGAGGAGGAGGAGGAGGAGGAGGAGGAGGAGGAGGAGAAGGAGGAGAAGGAGAGGAGAAAGAAAGTGGAAGTAGAGGAAGGCAACTATTCTAGTTCCTCCTACCCCAGACAAGATCATGTCTGCTTAGCTCCATCAATAATTGTCTGTATGTTAAACACCATCAAAACAGATCTTGATATCCCCAAAGAAAATGAAACCAGAAACCAAAAACAATGAATCCTCCAAGATTGGTAACGGATAAACAGATTCAGGTGGAAACAGGGCCACAAGATTCAGATGTCCTCTCCACGTATAGATTCCTCCTACAATGACGGTACTGAAAAAACCAAGACTTAGTTTTATCAGGAGAGCTAGCAGATCTCACAGTTGAGGAAGCACGTGGCGCTTGACTGGAAATAAAAGTCAGTGCAGATGGGGTACAGCTAAAGCAGTGCTGAGAGATAAATTTACTGCTACAAATACTTACATTTTAAAGGAAGAAAGATCTCAGATTAATAACCTTTTCCCTTAAGACACTATTAGAACAAAGCAAATTCAAAGAAAGGAAATAATATAGATTTGAGCGGAAATTAATTCAACAGAGAGGAGAAAATGATGAAACCAAATATAGGTTCTTTGAGAAGATAAAAAATTAACAAATCTAACTAAATTTATAAAAAAACAAAAAAAGAAGAAGGTAAAAAGGAAGAAAAGACAGAGGACTCAAATTATTAGCATCAGAGATATGAAAAAGGTAGTATTACTATCAACATACAGAGATTAAAAAGATTATTAAAGAATTAATTGTATGTCAGTAAGTTAGATAACTTAGGTGAAATGGATAAGCTGCTGGAACTGACTCAAGAAGAAATAGACAATCTGAGTAGACCTATAACAAGTGAAGAGACTGAGTTAGTAATAATAATTTAAAAAAATCCACAAGGAAAACCCAAGCCCAAATGACTTTACAGATGAATTCTACCAAACATTTAAAGAAAAATACAATACCAATTCTTCCCAATAAATGGAAGAGGAAGAAATACTTCCTAACTAAGTCCATGAGGCCAGTATTACCCTGATACCAAAATCAGATGGATATCACAAGGAAGAAAAATTATAAACCAATATTTCTTGTTTTATGGATGCAGAAATCCTCAACAAAATACTAGCAAAATTGAATCTAGCAAAATGTAAAAAACTTATATAGCTTGACCAAGTAGGATTTATCACAGAAATGCAAAGTTGTTTTCTTTTGGGGGGAAGGTACCAGGGATTGAACCCAGGAACATTCTACCTCCAAGCTACACCCCCAGCCCTATTTTTTATTTTGAAACAGGGTCTCACTAAGTTGTGGAGGGCCTCACTAAGTAGCTGAGGCTGGCTGCGAACTCGGATCCTCTGGTCTCAGCCTCCCAAGTACTGGGTTTATAAGCGTGCACTACCACACCTGGCTACAAAGTTGTTTTAACATCCAAAAATAAATTAATGCAATACACCATACCAATAGAAAAAATTTAAAGACCTAAAGACCTCATGATTATCTCAAAAGATGCAGAAAAAAAATTTGAAAAAATCCAACACGCTTTATGATAAAGTCATTCAACAAACCAGGAATAGAAGGGAAATTCCTCAACCTGACAAAAGGTACCTGCAAAGCCTTGATAGCTAACTTCATAGTTAATAGTGAAAGACTACATGCTGTTTCCTAAGACTGGAAACAAGACAAGGATGTCCATTCTAGCCACTTCTATTAACATTTTTCTGGAGGTTCCTACCAGGAAAATTAGGTAAGATAAAGAAAGAAAAGCTTCCAGACTGTAATGACAAAGTAGAACTATCTCTTATATGTATCAAATCCTGAGGAATCTACTTAAAAACTATTGGCACTAATGAATTAGTTCAACAAGATTTCAGAATACAAAATCAATATGCAAAAAATCAATTGTATTTCTATACATTCTCATTGAACAATAAGAAAATGAAATTTTTAAAAATTCCATTTATAATAGTGTTAAAAGGAATAAAATACTTAAGAATAAATTGAGCAAAATACATTCAAATTTATACTCTGAAAACTACAAAACATTGTTGAAAGAAAATATAATTAAATGGGAGGGGAAAAATCCACATTCATGGATTGGAAAACTTATCAAGTTTTGTTCTACAGATTCAGCACAATCCCTGTGAGAATCTTGGCTGATTTCTTTGTAGAAATTAACAAGCTGATATTAAACTCATATGAAATTACAAGGGACACAAAAGAGCCAAAACAGCCCTGAAAAAGAACCACGTAGAGAACTCACACTTCTTGATTTCAAAATTTACAACAAAGCAATGGTAATCAAGACAGCATGGTACCAGCACAAGGATAGGCATATAGATGAATGAGGTAGAACTGAGAGTTCAGAAACAAACCCGTGTGTCTACATTCAATGTATTTTTATCAAGGGTTTCAAGACAATTCAGTGGGGAAAGAATAGTCTTCAACAAATGGTACTAGGACAACTGAATATTCACATGAAACTAGACCCCTACTTCATACTATACACAAAAGTTATCTCAAAATGAATTGAAAACCTAAATGTAAAAGCAAAATCTCTAAAACTCTTAGGGGAAACATAGGGAGTAAATCTTTATGACCTCAGATTTGGCAAAGGTTTCTTAGATTTGACATCAGAAGCATGAGCGACAAAAGAAAAAGTAGATAAATTGGACTCCATCAAAATTAAAAACTTTTGTGCTTCGAAAGACACCATCAAGAAAGTGAACAGACAATTCACAAGTTGGGAGAAAACATTTGCAAATCATATACCTGATAAAGGACTTGTGTCTAGGGTATTACAAGAATTATTACAACTTAATAATAAAAAGACAGCCCAATATAGAAATGAACAAGGAACTTGAATAGACATTTCTCAAAAGATATACAAGTGGCCACTTAGCACATGAAAGATATTCCACATCATTATATGTCAAATCAAACCAATACTATAATGAGACACTATTTCATGTCCACTAGGATGTTTATCCTAAGAGTCAGATAATAACAAGTGGTGATGATGCTGTAGAGAAATGAGAATTCTCATATACTGCTGGTGGGAATATAAAATGGTACAGCCACTTTTGAAAAAAGTCTAGTATTTCCTAAAATGGTTATGGTAGGTTTTCCATATAACCCAGAAATTGCACTCCTAGGTATACCCCAAAGAAATGCAAATGTATGTTTATGCAAAAACTGTGCATGAATATTTATAGCAGCTTTATTCATATATAATAGCCAAAAGGTGGAAACAATTTAAGTGTCTATCAACTGATGAATGCATAAAAATGTGGTATATCTATACAATGGAATATTATTTGAGCATAAAAAGGAATGAAGTACTGATACATGCTACAGTGTGAACAAACCTGAAACATGTTAAGTGGAAGAAGCCAGCCACAAAAGATCACATATTAAACGATTCAATTTATGTGAAACACCCAAGGTAGGCAATTTCTAAAGACAAAAAGGAGATTAGTGGTTTCTTAGGGCTTGGAGTCGGGGATAGGGGGTGATAGCTAAAGGGTATGTGGCTGATCTTTAAGGTGATGAAAATGTTCTACAGTTCACTGGGTTGGTGACTGAACATCTCTATGAATATGGTAAAAACCATTGACTTGTGTCCTTAATTGGAGGAATTGTATGATATGTAAACTGTATCTCAAAATCTATTTTTTTAAAAAGACTTTGGCAGAAGCCCAGTTCTTTGCAGACCGCAGGCTGTGAGCACATTCTCAGGAGTTCTGCACGGTCAAGTTTGACAACACTGCTTTGGGCACTAGGACACAGTAAGGTGAGCAGTCTAATGGTGTGCTCTGTGCAGCATGCTGTGTGACTAATGAAGTGCTGCTGGATGTCTTCAGGACCTGGGACTCCTCGCCTCTCCCTGGAGAGCCTCTATGCATCACTTCCCTTTGGACCCTAGGCCATCAGAGTGAAGATTCTAAATAGGGCCTGGCTAGGGAGCCATGCACTGGGCTGCTCCCTTATGGAGTGACAGGAAGGAAGATGAATGTTTGTTGAGCACTTACTGCACCATTCTAAAGTCAGCAAGCAGTGAGGTTATCCTTAAGTCCCCTTTATTGGGAAGTTCTCATAGTCTGAGATACCAATCCTTCCTGTGTTGCACATGGCAGGTGCTTTGGTATGTGTGAGGGAGCTACAACAGTGCCCAGCATGGTGCCTGGCACAGAGGAGGGGTGCCAGAAATATTTATTGAGCAAACACCCGGACCTGTGTTTGCAGTAAGGCTGGTGTCGCACAGGAAATGTATTAAAACTCACATTGTAAAGGGTGGACATAGAAATTCTTTCTTTCTTTTTTGCATGTATGTGGTACTGAGGCTTGAACCCAGGGGCATTCTACCTCTGAACCACACCCCCAGCCTTATTTTATTTTATTTTTATTTTGAAACAGGTTCTCACTATGTTGCTGAGGGGCTTGCTAAGCTGCTGAGGCTGGCCTCAAACCTGCAATCCTCCTGTCTCAGTCTCCCAAGTATTGGGATTATGGGTATGAACCACCATGCCTGGCTAGAAATTCTTCATGTACATTTGTGATAAACAATGGAAAAAGATTACAAAAACACATATTCTGTGTATTAAATATTTTAAATCTAAACTAAATATGGCTACATAATTCTGATGGTCTAAGGTAGAGAAGGCCGACTGACTATTCAGCAACCTGCACTACAGTTGGAAAATCCAGATACAGATGGAAGACCATTCTTCTTTGACAAAGTGTGGGAATGGGGAACATGGGGACAGGAACTTTATTGGTTTAAAAACTGCTGACAACTGTGGGCAGAGCAAAGGTAATAAAAGCCAGCCTCTGGGCTGCAATCCAATGAATTCAGCAGAAGATAAATCTGCCCTCAGAGAGCATCCAGAGCATCCCTCTACCCACGAAGGATGCTCCAGTGATCCCACAGTCTGCCCAGGTGCACAGCCATGCACAAATCACCGAGCCTGGACCCTGGCCCTGCAGAGGGGCTTCAGGGAAGACGTGAGTGAACAGCAAGTTCAGATGCACAGACCACAATGCCTTTCAGAACTGATGAGATGGAGCTGTTCAGCATGATTGAATCAGCATTTCCTCACATCTATAAATAGTAGCACTGACGCTTACATCATAACGGAGTGCAAATGGCTGATGCGATGCATGAGCATCATTGTACTACAGGGTCAAGAAGGACCTGCCCAGTGTTAAACGCGTCCCACACGTGGGACAGGGCACGACTTTAGATAGATCGTGGGTGCTTTCATTTCCTAGAATGAAAGCAATCGTCACTAGGCAGGGTCTTAAAACAATAGAAATTTATTCTTGCACAGTTCTTAGTCTACAAGTCTGAAATTGAGGTGGCGCAGGGCCATGCTGCTCTCAAGGGTGTAGGGGGCAACCCTTCCTTGCTCTACCTGGCTTCTGGTGGCCACCCACTGTCCTTAGTATTCTTGGCTGCCTACACACCGGCTAGTCTCTGCACCCCTCCTGGTGTTCTCCTGCTGTGTGTTGTCTGTATCCAAACTCCCCTTTTCTAAAGAGCTCCTGTCATTGGTCAAGCCTTACTCTAATCCAGTGTGCCTCAGCGTAACTTGGTAACATCTGCAAGTAAAGTTCCCCATTTCCTAGTAAAATCCCAGGAACTGGAGATTAGGATTTAAACACACATCTTTTTGGAAGACAAAATGCAACCTATAACAACAGGTAAATGTTGTTTTTGATAATCATGTACTTTAATGTATATCGATAAAATGTGATTAGCACATCAGACAATGATTTGATGAAAACAATATTGTTGCTTAAGCTGACTGGAGGCTCAAGTTAAAGGAAATGAATCAGTTGAAAGAAATATCTTGAGTAACAGCTCTATAGGTGTCAGATGTAAAAACTGTGAAGTTGGCACATTAACATTTGCAATGCATCGAGTTAGACCCCACCTTTCTCTTCAGGCAAGGGTGGTGTCTATAGAAGAAAATGAAGTTGATAACTGAGCCTATTTACTTATTTATTTATTTATTTATTTGTACTGGGAATTTAATCCAGGGGTGTTCTATCTCTGAACTACAACCCCTGCCCCTTTTTTATTTTTTATTTTGAAACAGGGTCTCGCTAAGTTGCTGAGGCTGGCCTCTAAACTGTCTCAGCTTCCCAAGTACTGGGATTACAGATGTGCGCTACCATCCTCAGCCTGAGCCTCTTATCTAAAAGCTTCCCCAAAAAGGTTTTTTAATTTCTCTCACAGGCCACATATTGCCTAAATTTCTTCCTTATATCTAACTCCAATCCCTCTTGCTTCAATTTAAAAGATGACTGCTGCATGCTGTTCAAAACCATAAAGTCACTCAACATACAGGTAGATGAATTGTAGTATGCAGAATTTTCTTTCTTTACTTTTTTTGGTACCAGGGATTGAACCCAGGGGCATTCCACCTCCACGCTATACCTCCAGCCCTTTTTTTTGTTATGTTTTGTTTGTTTTTGTTTTGCTGGGTCTTACTAGGTTGCTGAGAACCTTGCCTAAGTTGCTCAGGCTGTCATTGAACCTGCTGTCCTCCTGTCTCAGCCTCCCAAATACTAGGATTATAGGTGTGTGTCATTGTGCCCGGCTCAGAATTTCTAGTAGCTTAAGAACTTAATTGAACTGTAACATATTTGTGATCGAAATCCACTAAAGTTGGTAAAAACAAAGGAGCAAATCGGTATTTGGAGAGAGAACCACACTTTCAAGTGGTTTTGCAGCTGAGTAGAGAGTGAACACCAGATGGGGCCAGCAGACCTGGAATCGTCCCCACGGAGTGCCCTAGAAGGATTGGACCGTCACACACAGCCGCCTAGAAAAGCACAGGGCTGTCAGGTGGAGTCGTCCATGGTCTTTTCCTCCTGGATCGTTACAAATTCCTTCTCATCTGAAATAAGCCGTCTCATCGCCCTGGCACCTCTCGCCAAAGAGAGGACCCCAACCGCCTCTGTTTGAGGCTGTTCAACTGCTGTGAGACCCCCCCCCCCGCAAAGCAGGGTGAATGGGAGCCTTTGGGCACTTCTCTAACCCTGCGTCCATCCAGAGACTGCTGATGCCGCTTATAAATCACTCCATCTTTCCTCCAGAAAATAAGACGAAGAAGAGGAAGAAAACAGAAGAAGAACCCACTGTAGTGCAATCACAAGAGCGTGTTTAAGTAGAACGGCAAATGCATCAAGAGCCCATGCTTAGCAGTCGGCCATCTTTTCAGGGTTTGCTGATCTGAGAACCTTTGGGAGAGCCTGATGTTTCTTCTTCACCATTGCTCGTCTGTCCGTGGACTCTGGCTTCCTCAACTGCTCTGTACAAAGCCTGCCACGGTGGCCAGAGAACACCCCAGAGCTGGCTGAAGCCCGCTGGAGCCTCAAGAGACACTCATTTGCTTAAGAATCTGAACAGAGTCTCAGGCACCTGTTTGGGAACCAAAGCTCCAGGGTCCAGGTCTGGAGTGTGCGACTCCTCTGGAGGCCCGGGTAGAGGTGGGATGGGGCTCCCAGGACCCCCAGCGGGGCCGCTGGCTCCTGCTGCAGACCTGGGGGGGGGTCAGGCTGGAGCATATGGCATGCAGGGAACCTCCAAAGAGGGACAGGGTTGGGGTGGGGGAGGAAGGAGAAAGCCAAGAGCTAGAGTGGGAAAGAGAAAGTCCCCAAGCAGGGAGAGAGAGGCAGGGGACGGGCCACGGCCCTGTGTATAAACTGCAGACACCCCCACCAAGCTTTACTTCTGTGTGCATTTAGGATCCAGACTTAACTGCTCATAGTTAAGGAAGCTTGGACTATTGGTTTTATTTAAAAAAATTAAACTGGTACTTTGCTTGTATTCCCTAACCAAATGAAGCCCCAAGTCATAATATCACCTACTGCCTATTTCAGGCAATAATTGCCAAACAATTCCAGACACTACCCCTCCTCACCTCTAGACAGTTCTCTCTCTCTCTTACACACACACACACACACACACACACACACACACACACACACTGCCTTCCCCCACATTAGTGTCGCTCAGGGTTGAGGGAGCAGCCCCACAAAATGCACCCCTTCACCGTCCTCACTGCCACCTACCCCCAGGCTGGCCGCCATTGCCTTTCTAGGGATCGATGGCCTGACCCTTCGCAAGGCTGCTCAGCCCGCCCAGGCAGAGGTCAGTGTCCAGGGGCCCCCTCGTGAGAACCACTGGGCTGGGCTGCTTCAAAAGGCGGCCGTGGCAGTGATGCCCTGCCCTGAAGCCGCATTAGCAAAGGCAGATGCCAAGAGCTGGGGTGTTCAGCCAGCTGCCACCAGCCCAGGAGCTCTGGAGCACAGGGTAGGGGGGACCTGGGGGCAGAGGAGCAGGAGAGGCAGGCAGGAGGGGAGGGCGGGCAGGAAGCGGCAGGTGCCCATGGCGCAGCACCTCTCCCGCACAGCCCAGAAGCAGGTGCTGGGTTCCTACCTGCGTGCTGGTGTCCCTGCCACCAGGCAGCCTCGCCCACGCTCCTCTGGGGCACTGCTTCCCAGCACGTGCTTGGCACCGGGGGATGCAGAGGGCCTTCTGCCTGCACCTCTAAGGGACTTCTTGGCAGCAGAAACCAGATTTCCCCTCTTCCTGAAGTAGCCTTCCACTGAGGCGCTCAGGTTTTCTTTTCTCCGGCTAGTCCCGCCCCCTTGTTCCTGCAGATAAGCTCCTCTGTTCTCCCTCAGGGCCCTCTGTGGCCTCTTGGCCCAGCCTTCCTAGTTCAAAGGGCACCAAGCCACACAACCAAGAGGCTGAGCATTTCATTTGCTTCAATTAAATTTTCCATTAACTTGGTCTCTGGCCAGTATGGATTTTCTCTTTAAGCTTGTCTCTGTAGCTCAGATCACTCAGCCCTTAGGATCAACCTTGACCCCCTCCGGTCCATTTAAGTACATTTGTACCTTTTTTCCCCTAATGAGGCGCACAGAAACTAACCATAATTTTAATGCCTGACACCTGAACTTGTTTGACATTTCTGGTTTGCATAAGACTTTGTTTTAAACCATAGGTTGATTTTCCCCTTTGAAAATTGTGACCGAAGTCAGCCCTTTGGAATAATGAATGCCCTTTTGGTCTCCAGAGGAGAGCAGGTTCTATATGCATCTTCCATATGATCTTGCAGCTCTGCTAAGCCTCTACCCCAAGGCTAATGATAACTCCCCAGAGGTGGGGTGGGCGAAGGTGGGTAGGATCTCCAGAGTCATGGCTGTTTCCTCTACAGCCCCCATGCTTTTTGGTCTTTTATAAACTTTGGGAAAATTAAAAGTGTCCCTTAATCAGGAAACTGTCCGAGTGTCTGAAATAGAGAACACTTGGTTAAGTTTAAGCTCTAAGTGGACATCTTGACTTTGAGGAAGGCTCACAGCACTTTCTAGTATACTAGTCTCCCCTTATCCACAGGACATACATTCCAAGATCCACAGTGGATGCCTGAAACCATGAACTGTGCCATGTCCTATATATACTATGTTTTTTTTCCTATGCATATATGCCTATGATAAAGCTTAACTTATAAATTAGGCACTGTATGATATTAACAACGATAACCAACAAAAATAGAACAATTCTAATCATGTACTATAAGAAAAGTTATGTGAAATGTAGTCTTTTTCTTTCTCATAATACCTTACTGTAGTGCACTCACTCTTTTGTGATGATGTGAGAGGATAAAATACCTACAGGATGCGATGAAGCGAGGCGAATGACGTAGGCATCGTGATGTACCGATAGGCTATGACGTGAGGGTTACTTGAACCAAGCACTGCAATACTGCAGCAGTCAGTCTGATAACTCAGACGGCTACTAAGTGACTCACGGGCAGGTAACATATACATCATGGATACAATGCTGGGCAAAGGGATGATTCACATCCCAGGTAGGACAGTGTGGGATGGTGTGAGATTTTATCATGTTCCTCAGAGTGATGCACAATTTAAAGCTTATGAATTATTTATTACTAGAATTTTCCACAAGAATTTTTTTGGATAGTTTCAGGTAATTGAAGCTGTGGAAAGTGCAACTGTGGGTAAGGAGGGACTTCTGTATTGCTCATGCTGGTAGCAAGCTGCCATGCTGTGGGATGTTCTGTGGAGAGGCCACCTGTCAAGGAACCTACAGCTCATGGGAAACTGAATCCTGCCAAGGAGCTCAGGAACGAGCTGGGAGATGGAGTTCTCCTTCGCCAGTTGAGCTTGAGATGCCTGCAGCCTTGTGAGAGACTCAGAGGCAGGGGGCCCCCTCAGCTGCTCCTGGACCCCTACCCACAGAAACTGTGAAATAATAAGTGCTATCTTAACTCACCGAGTTCCGAGGGTAAATATTTTCCCACAGTAATAGATAATGAAAATAAACAAGAAAAATGAGTCTGTTTCCTTCCTCTTGACTGCACACCCAGACTGGGAGTTGTAATGATGCCTTCTGCAGTAGCTAGGCTGTATCTGCTATAGGTCCAGTTCTATAGGTTCAACACTCTTACAGGAAGTTTGCAGCTTGTTTTATTTTTATTTTTTAGCAAGTGATTTATTGCTTATGCATGAGACCAGAAAGTACTCATTAAAAGAAGAGACTTTATGAATCTAATCCTGGAAGCCTTTTGCTCCCTAGGCTGCTTCAATTCCTCTTGGCATGGCTTGCCATTTTAACCCCAGCTCTGAGGCACGGCCAGGAGGCAGTGGTGCAGTAATTTGCAGGTGTTACCCAGGGCCCGCCACAGGGGCTCAGGGTAGCGAGTGGTCCAGCAGAACAACCCAAAGAGGTGGGTAGAGTCTCCAGTACAAGTTCTGTGGGCCCTGGAGGTTTGGGGATGGCTGCATCTCACATCCTGGGTTCCTTGGTGTCCACCATCCCTCGTGCTTTCTGTGTGGTGACGTGTAAGTCAGAGAACTTGGTTACCATCCCCTTGGATCTACTAAGATGCCTGGTCTGTCCACCGGATCTGCTCCCCCATCAGAGGCAGGGCTCTTTGGACAGGCCCACCAGAGCTTCACAAGGCCTTCTGGAACGACCCAGACTCAGTGGCTGCAGAGAGGCCAGGAGGCCCCAGCATCTTTGAGTGGCCCATGGAAATCTGAGGAGTGGGGGTAACATACGGAAGACAGCCCCATGCAACAAAGGAGGTTTGCAGCCGATTTTTTATTTGAGGAGAGGGTTTAGGATAAAGGTAGGAGCATCTTTCAAAGAAAGGTGAGGACAGCCTTGAAGGAAGAAAAAGCCTACTTGGCCTGACTCTTTTTCTCCGCCACACTCCTTCATAGAAGGAGCTCTCCCAAACAATAGAAGGCCCATCAGGCACTTACTATCATCATTAGTCTATTCCTCAAGTCTTGGGTGTTGGCACCTTTAATCCACAAAGTGACTTTACTTGTGATGTTGGACAAGAATATTTTATCTTTTCGTTTTATTTGAATATGGATGCCTTTTATTAAAATATTATCAAGGTCGTCAACATGATTCAATATCATACTGTCTACCCCATATTTAAAGTGCTTTGGGCAATTAAAACAACTTAATTGGAATAATCAATCATTCATTCACTTAACCACTAGTTATTTAGTAAATAAATTCCTCAATCCCTGTTGAGGAAGACTGTAAATTTAGCTTTACAATGCAAAAGGATCTGATAAATTATTGGATATCGTAAAAATCTATTTTAAGTTCTACAAAGCCCAGACTTTTCTCTAGAGGTCCTTTCTAAAAAAGAGAGGTTGTATTTTTTCATTTTAGCTCAATGTTTTAAAATATGTTCAGACATCATAATGTATTGAAAGATATGACTGGGAACAATAGATAGCTTTTCTCAAATGAATTTATATTGGCACCTGAGGAAACTAGGACTGGAGACCCTCCCGTAGCACACCGCCTATCCCATGCTGCCGGGGCTCTGGCTGGGCGTCTACATGCCAGGACATATTATATGACGGCTTTAGTATTTGCTGCAGGACTGTGGACTGTCTTACTTAACCTTTCCATCAAACCTTCTGCAAGGATTCTTAGGACCTGAGCTTGCCACTGGTGATTTATTCTCCTTCCCAGACGACCCCCTATCCAATGCTCAGCTGGAGATCCAGACAGCTCATTCTGTTCCTGTGGCCCAGGGCTGTGGCGGAATAAACACGGCACTGCAGTGTTCCGGTCTTGTGGCCGCACTGGGAGACAAACAGCCACAGGAGAATTCAGAGTAATATACCCTCTTTCATTTCTTTTCTTTCTTCCTTCTGGGGACAAGGTTCCAGCCCCTCCCCCCTTTTGGTACTGGGGTTGAACCTGGGGGGGCATTCTACCTCCAAGCTATACCCCCAGCCCTTTTGATTTTTCATTTTGAAACAGGGTCTCGCTAGGTTACTGAGAGTCTCACTAAATTGACTTCCATTTTTTGATTGGGGTAAAATATACATAACATAAAATTTACTACCTTAACCATTTTTTATGTTTGTACCTGTCACACCATCGGTTGAAGCAAAACAACACAACATGCTGCTACTTTACCCAAAAGCCCATTTGAAGCATTTTTAAGTGTACTGTTCAGGGGTGTTACAGCAGTCCTAATGTCATGAGACCATCACACCACCACCATCCATCTCCATAACTCTTTTCATCCTGTAAAACTGAAACTCTATACCCATTAGTCAATAGCATCCCCTTCTTATTATTATTTAGTGTGAGTGTGTGTGTGTGTGTGTGTGTGTGTGTGTGTCACTGGGAATTGAACCCAGGGGCATTCTACTTCCAAGCTACACCCCCAGCCCTTTTGAATTTTTTAAAATTTTGAAACAGGGTTTTACTAGTTTGCTGAGAGTCTCATTACTTTGTTAAGGCTGTCCTCGAACCTGAGATTCCAAGTACTGGGATTATAGACCTGCACCACCATGCCCAGCTCCCTTTATTTATTTTTTTCCCCCTTCATCATTTATTATATTATTTAAAATATCAGGCTGAACTATACCTCATGTCGCATGGGTTGGGGTTTTATAGTGCTGAGAAAGTTCTCCGGTGGCAGGAATGCTGGGCTCTGCTTGTTTGTGGATAGCATCCAGCCCTGGTATTGCCAAAGCACAAGGTCAAGGGTAAAATACCCCTTGGGGCAAAGGTGGGAACCCAGGAGAAAGAGAGTTGATGTGCTTGGAGTGGGGTTTCCACAGCACTTTCGCTAAAGTGAGCTGGGGGTGTTTTGTTCTTTTACATCCTGGCTGGAAGTGGCACAGGTGCACTATGAGTGGCCTGTGAACATCCTCTTTGTGCAGTCGGCCTTCTGAAGTGGGAAACAGGGATGCCCCCTCCCAACCAGGGCTGGGTAATGGGGCCTTGCAAGAAGCAGGACTTGGGAGGAAAAGCAAAGGGCTGAGGTTGAGAAGACTCACACCCAGTCTCCTCCCATAGCTGCGTTCCATGCGGCTCTGAGCAGGTGGCCTGGTCCTTGTGTGTCAAAATGCATTGCAAACAGGAAAGCTCAATAAATGTTCACAACTGGCTCAATGGATGGATCCCTGTAATGGATGGATCTCCGCAACTCATGGCAATTGGCACACCCTATTTGCCTTTAGAAATAAACGTTCTTTTGGAAAGATAGATATTCTCTGTATAGTCGCTCTTTGTAGTGCTATTATATTAGACAAATTTGTCACTGAGCAAAGAAGCAGATTTGCTTTCTAAATGCTGTGTGTATACGTTCCGCCACAATGGAGCACACTGTGAACAACCACTACTCTAATACTTTTTCTGGTGTGGGAATCGAAGACCAGCCAGGGAAGAAAAGAGCAACTCTGGAAAGTAAATGACCCTCCTTATCTCCTACCTCCTACCATCTGTGCCTCAAAGAAGCTACTCAGCGGAAAGTAAGCAATTTGTTCCCATCATGCTAAACCTTCAAAAGACAGGAAACCCCTACTCAATTAGATCTTACGGAAGAGTTCAGCTTTCACATTCGTGGTTTCCATAGAAGTTTGTTCTGTCACGTTGCATAGAATTGAAGTCAGTAAATATTCCTACCTACTTGTTCTGTTTCCGGCTCTGCCGGGGATGCCAAGGCCCTGCCCCCAGGTCTATCTAGCAGGGCAGATTTGCTCTGCACCTAGAGTCCTGCAACATAAGGCAGAACCAAATGCCATTGTGGACACGGAAAGAAGGGTCTGGGAAAATAGATGGGCGTCTTCTCAGGGTTGGAGGAGCCTTAGAGGGCACCAGAGACCCAACTGCAGGTGATTGCCAGGTCACACTGAGAAATTTGTCTGCCATCGTGTTTTCTTTCTTTCACCCTCCTTCCCAGATCCACGGATATCTTTCTTCACCTGGATTTTTATAGCTGTGTCACCTTGACCCAGCCACTCTGCCCCTCACACCCCTTTCTTCTTCTCTAGCCCACAGGACACCTCCACTGGACATCAGATCATCCTCAGTGAAAACATTTCTATGAAAGAGGAATCATAGCTGGGAGTGGTGGTACACACCTGTGATCCCAGTACTTGGGAGGCTGAGACGGGAGGATCTCGGATTGGAGACCACCCTTAAGAACTTAGTGAGACTCTCAGCAACCTAGTAAGACCCTGTTTCAAAACAAGGGCTGGGGGTGTATCTAGAGGTGGAAGGCCTTGGAGGTCAATCCCCAGTAAAACACACACACACACACACACACACACACACACACACACACACAAACACACATCTCAACATAGACTGAAAACCTGAAACACATTTTCCTATGTGAGCTGAACTCTGTGGCCCCAACAGCAGCACCAGTATTCCCTGGACACCTGTTAGAAATGGAGGTTGTTGTCGTTTGAATCTAGAATGTCCCCCCAAAAGCTCGAGTATGCGGCAATGCGGTAACATTCAGAGGTGAGCTGACTGGATCATGAGGGATCTGACCTCACCGGTGCATTAAATCCATCGGTGGATGAATAATTTGAATGGATTTCCTGGGAGGTGGTGAAAACTATAGGCAGGTGGGCCATGGCTGGAGGAAGTAGGTCACTGGGCCTGTGGCCTTGGGGACTACATCTGTTCTTGCCCGCTCCCACCACCTGCTTCCGGGCTCCCAGGAGCTGAACAGCTTTCCTCTGCCACGCCCTTCTGCCATGATGTTTCTGCCTTGAAGCCAGCCGACTATGCCCTAAGACCTCTGAAACTGTGAGCCAATTTTTTCCTCCTCTAGATTGCTCTTTGTCAGGGTTTTTGTCCACAGCGACAAAAAAAGCTGACCAACACACAGGTGCTCAGGCTCCACCCCAGCCCTACCGAGCCAGACTCTGCATTTTAGTAAGATGCCCAGGTAGTTCTGGTGCACAGTCAAGTTTGCAAAGCACCAGCTAATGGATATTTATACTGAGACTTTTTTTGGTCCAGTACTCAAAGGTAAAATAACATTTTCCCCAGAATCATCTCATGACCTCTGACCAAGGTTACCAAATCCATCTTTCCGCTGCCATTCTTCTGATGCACCCAGAAGGCTGCTCTACTTCCTAAAGCACACGCTGTATTTGGACATCAATTAATAGAAGTGGAAGGTCAGAATGTAGTTCCTCGTCTCAAGCCAAGAATGCTAACCTCTGGTGGCAGGGTAGTCCTGAAACCTGTCTTTCCCTGTCTCTCTTCTTTGGAGAGGGAGTTTATGTATCAAAGGTCAGAGGAGAAGATTTGGAAGGAGCCCTCTCTCTGCCCCCAGGGAAGAGGTCTTCTCTAAGAGGAGGCATTTTCTCTTGGCATCCTTGTCTTCACATCCAGAAGGCCCCTTCCTGGGGCTCCTGGGGCCCCTGTTCCTCCTGCTGCTCTAGCCCATGACTCTTACCGTGGTAGGGACCAGAGAAGACATCTTGTCCCTACTCCGTTGGGTTGTCAAATCTCCTCTAATGAACCAAACAGGTAGACAAGTACACATATTTGTCAGCAGGAATGAGGCGACCACAATCACCTACCACCCATGAAGCCCCTTCTGTTCCCAAATGGCTTTCACTTTTCAGAGCTCTTTATTATGTCGACCCCACCTAACTTTCTTCCCAGAGCTGCACCAGGTTATTTAACTGCTGAGCTCTCTGCCTGGGGGAGTGTTCCTTAAAGCCATACCTCTCAAAGTTTAGCTTGTCTTCAGAATGCCTCAGGTCTGCTGGCCAAGGTCTAGGAGGCTGCTGAGCTCCGCCTTCCTTGGGTGAGCTCAATGCCCCTGCCCAGAGCTGGAGTGGCAAGACCTTAGATTTCATGCAGTCTGCCTTCTAGCCACGTAGTCTCACCCCTGCTCTTCAGCCACAGAGCACACATCCACGTGACCTGCTGTCATGCTGGAACAGGGATGCGTGTCTTTCCCAAATCTTCCTTTTTTTCTTCTCCCAGAAACATTCCAATTCCTTTGACAGTTCCTTAGATGGTATGCCTTTGCATGTTCATATCACTGGACTACTGTCTTTCTAAAATGTTGCATAGAAGCTGGGCATGGAGGCGCACACCTGTAATCCCAGTACTTGGGAGGCTGGGACAGGAGGATTGCAGGTTCGAGGCCAGCCTCAGCAACTTAGTGAGGGCCTCCGCAACTTAGTGAGACCCTGTTTCAAAATAAAAAATAAAATCAAGCTGGGGATGTAGCTCAGTGGTAGAATTCCCCCAGGTCCCATCCCCAGTACCACAAAAAAATAAAATAAAATAAAATAAAACGTTCCATTGAGCATTGACCAACCTTTATGTGTGTGGCCCAGAGCTGGGACATCTAGCTTGGACTGAACACCTTGGGGCAGAGTGAGACCAGGCATCATCCTGGTTCAAATGAGTTCAAGAACTTATAGTCTTGTTCAGAAACCAGGTGGTTCTATGGATGGATTTGGAGCCTAATAGCAAAAAGATTTCACCCCTTCCAGGATATATACCCTTCTTATCACAATGAAGAAGAAGTAGATGATAAACTAATTCACACTCTAACATAATGATGACTTGATGTGATACCCTTTAAATGAACTGTAACAATGCAATTCTAACAAGGTAATGTCTTACTCTATAGGACAAATCTAATGGCATCAGCTTAGGGCTCATGACAGACTGTTGGGGATAGTTCTGGGCGAGGGGATAGTTCGGAGCCCACCATGCCACCCTGCTTCCTCCACTCTCCTTGAGGCTCCATGGCACGTGAAGTACACAGCACTCAGTTCTACAACACCCAGGACATAGGAGCCATGCCACCAGGTGGTTGATTAGGAGCAATTCATTTTTTTCAAGATAATCTTGGGTCAGGGATAGGTTCATAGGACAACTGGGGTCATTACTTCCCAGCCTCCTGTGCAGACTATGAAGGAAACCATCTCTTAGCTGGACATGACAGCTTTGAGGAATGCTGTCATCCTCCTGGGATGAGATGTTAAAATGAACCTATTTTAGTTTGGTTTGGGCTGAGGCTGCAAGACAACAGACATCACATTCCAGAGGAAAGTATGAGACCACCCTGCAGGTCTGGCAAAAAAGAGATGGTAGAAAGCCAGTTTACACCAAGTGATGACCACCCACATCCAGCCTGCAAACAAGTTTGTAGAGGCTGAGAAGTTGGCTAGAAGAAAAATTATGGAGAGAACTATCCAGTCTGTTCCCCATGGCTTCAATGTGGCTGCGTGAATAGTCTGATATCTGTTCCCTGGAGCTTGGCAGATACAATGGAGGATTGCTTGATGCCCATGGGAAATCTGAAAGACTGCAGTTGGCTGGCAGAACAAAGGACTCTAGGTGTGCAGCTTGCATGCCCAGAGTTTGTTAGGGCAGAGAATGTGTGTTTCTCCGGGACCAGGTGTGGGCTATAATAAAAGAGATCTGCAGAAAGATTATCTTAGATCCCTTGCCCAGGATAGACTGGAGGCACAAGGGTACTTCAGCAGAAAGAAGCTAGAGTTGACTCCCAGAAGCCTTGGACTGTGGAGGGAGTTGTAAGTGACTATCCAGAGAAGAGCTGCATTTGTCCATGTCAAGGAAAATGCAGGCCAAGAGATTGTAGGGTTGCCAAAGAATCCATGTGATGACCGCAGGATAAAGAACCATCTTAAACATTTGCCAGAGCCAGAGAGCATGATGTCAATTCACAGCAAGATCTGTCAAGTAAAAACTCCCTGGCCTCTCACCTCTCCTCCTTCCTCTGTAAAGGGCTCTGAAGTCAAAATTATCTAGGCATGGGAGGGGCTGAAAACACAAGCTGGGGGCAGTGAGGGCAGACAGCCGTGCTCTCCTTTACTGCTGCAGGCGACTGGCCTGGAGCAAACTGAGCTGGCCACGGGCAGTGGGGTAGTTAGAGTTTCAAGCGAAATTTCAAATGTTCACGCTGACCTGAGCATACTCATTCTGGACTATAGAACATTTTCTTTGCTTATTTATTTGTTTATTTATTTATTTTTGAGGTACTGGAGATTGAACCCAAGGACATTCTATCTCCAAGCTACACCCCCAGCCCTATTTTTTAATCTTTATTTTGAAACAGAGTCTCACTAAGTTGTGGAGGGCTTCACTGAGTAGCTGAGGCTGGCCGAGTAGCTGAGGCTGGCTGAGAACCTGCAATCCTCCGGTCTCAGCCTCCCAAGTACTGGGGTTTTAAGTGTGTGCCACCACGACCGACTAGAACACTTTATAACATAAAAGGAATCAGAAAAGTCACAAGATTTGTCCTACATTTCATCCCTAGTCAGTGCAGAACTGACCCCACAGGATGAATTGAAAGAATCATGGGAGACATGGATTATGTGGCTTTATGGTCACCTCCCCTGGGTCATTGTTTGATTAATGAAACAATAAGGCAAGGGTTCAAGAAGTGAAACCACATCATTCTGCTATTCTTATTGCAAGATTCAGTAGAGAATAAATTTGCTTAAGAATATATTTCTGAGTCAGCTAAGGTTTATAGGAGAGGCCAGATTCATAAAACACTAGACCCAGAAGGAACATTCTCTACCAGCGCCCCCAACCTCTCATTTAACATAGGAAACGTAGGCCCAGAGAGATGAGAAGACTTTTCAACGTCTATAAGTGTGTCTTCATGTCACACACAGAGTCAGGAAGAAAAACAGATGCGTATGGCATCTTCTCACACCAACCATGTTCAATTAATACCCGTCAGAAATATGTAAAGGCCAAATTTCTTCCTGTTTCAGGTCTCAGAGAGAATCAAAGCACAATTGTAGGCAAGTTCTTGACAGTATCCAAGAAAATCTATGCTAAGGATCTAAACTGATCCTTCCTGCTGTCCCCCTGGGCTGCAGATACAGCCGCTCTTATTGGAAGTTTGCTTTTGGCGAATGCTCTAAATCTGTCTGTGACTATTTTTAATAGTCATTTATTCCTCAAAAACTTTCCTAAGCTCCTGCATTTGTCTTATCTAAGACAGGTTCTCACACAGTGCCTGGAGCAGAAGAGGATTCGACAATTGTTCGTTGTCAAATATCACAACGGCTCCATTCCAATCTCATTGCCTGTGTGCTTTTCATGGATCAAGAATACCACTGTCAGAGAAAGACAACATGAAAAACACCTTTCTGTTCTTCCTTGGGATTCATGCTCAACCCTGCAAACGTGTTGCCCAGGCCCACTAAGTGGGGAGGGAGGACCTCCCTCTGGCGTGGAGCCACTGGGGCAGACAGCGCCGTGCCCGGCCCACTGGCCACTTTTCTCTCCTGAGCTATTCTGTGGCTGGCAGTCCAAAAAGAGCTCAGAGCTTGGGTCCCTTTCCATCTTGTGATGAGAGAGGAGCACCAGCTCTCACCAGAGGACATGTTTGATATATGGCCCCGGCAAATTCCTACAAGACACTTCGTTGCCCCATTTCTTCACATGGAGGCACTGAGACTCCCGGGCAGGACCAATGTCACCTGCATTTTAGCCCCAGATTCTTTGGGATTTCTTAGTTTCTTAATCTCATAGTCCTTCAACTACTCAGCCATGATGCACAGATACTCAAGAGTTTTGATTATAGTAGTAAGGAAAATCACTCCTTCCATGTGATGGGGTCTTGCTGTCTAAATTCTAATGTAGGCCTCAAAGCTAGGATGTTGGCTCCCAATAGTTGGAGCGACCTCTTCCTGCTGCCCTCTGGGGTGGGGACTGTCTAGGCACCCCGGAGAGTCCCGCCAGCTCTAAGTGCTCCCGGGTACACAGAGAGGCAGCCCAGGTCCTCATAGGCTCCCTGCCCTTCAGCAGCTACCCCTGAGGTAAGGCCCCTACCTGGCTCCATCCGCCCTTCCTCTCTGTCCTGGGCCTTCTCAGCGGCACTGGGGGTCCCTGGGAAGGGCTGGTGGCTGAAGAGGTCGTCGCACAGGAGGCTGCGGCACAGCTTGGCCAGGAAGCGGAGCACGTAGCCCACGCTGTTCACCACAGGCAGACTCCTCAGGTGCTGTTTCCCATCAAAGGAAGCAGAGACTGGAAAACCACAGAGACAGCAGCTCAGAGCTGGGCACTGGAGGGAGTCGCCAGTCAGCCAGCCCGGGAAAGGTTTTGGTGTGTCCGTTTCTGTTTGTTTTGTTTGCTTTGTGGTACTGTGGATTGAACCCAGGGGCATTCTACCTCTGAACTGCACTCCCAGCCCTTTTATTTTTATTTTGAAACAGGCTCTTGCCTGGCTCAGTGGTACATGCCTGTAATCCCAGTACCTGGGAGGCTGAGATAGGAGGATGACAGGTTTAAGGGCAGCCTCAGCAACTTAGTGAGACCCTGTTTCAAAGTAAAATAAAATAAAATAGGGCTGGGGGTGTAGCTCAGAGGTAGAGCACCCCTATGTTCAATCCCCAGTAAAACACACACACACACACTAAAGAAACAGGGTCTCACTAAGTTGCTGAGGCTAGCCTCAAACCTGTGATCCTCTTGCCCCAGCCTCCCAAGTACTGGGGTTACAGGCATGTGCCTGGCTTCATTTCTGTTTGGTTTTTAAGTGAGTTGTGTTTGGATTTCACCTGTTGTCTCCCTACTGTCCTGTTTCTGTCCCAGGGTCCCATCTGAAATGTCACATTACATTCAGTTGTCATGTCCCCTTGACCTCTTGGTCTCTGACAGGTCCTCAGCATTTCCTGTTTTTTTGTGACCTTTATGGCTTTGAAGAGTTCTCCTTGGGTGTTGTGTGAGATGCCCCTCAGTTTGGGTTTGTCTGAAGTTGTTCTCACGGTTAGCTGAGGCTATGGGTTTGGGGGAGGAGGACCACTGAGGAGAGATGCCCTTTACTTTGAGTCAGATCAGGGGATACGATACCCACATGGCGGTGGGTGAGGTGGGGCCAAGGCCACGGTTCCACATGCCTCCACTACATTTTATACATTCTATTCTTGGGGATGATCACTAAACCTGCCCACACGTGAGGAAGGAGGGATTAAGCTCCACAGCTTGGAGAGGGGGAATTCACATGTCATTCATAATTCTGTTAGGAAGAGTTGTCCCTTCTCCCATTTATTTACTTATTTATTCAGTCATGTATTAATCTCACTATAGTCTAAATGTATCTATTTTTATGCCATGGGTTAGCCAACACCACCCTCTTTATTTTGTTGCTCAAATTGTCCCGGCTTTTGTCTTTGGGAGCTCTTTTGGGTGACTCCTCTGTTCCTGGGACATGCCCCTCCCCCTTTATTTAGCACCTCTTTGGTTTTGGGCATTTCAAGATGTTCCAACTTCATCTAATATTTTCTCTGCTCCAGCCCTAGAATCAGCTATTCCTCCAACACTCCTGTCTTCTTTTATTGAAGAGTGATATTCAGAAACCCAGATAGGGCTCTGGAATGCGCCCATTGCTCCTGGGTGTCAGCGATGGTGAGCCCTCTGAGTGCACACAGCTAAGAATGTAAGTATGTATATTACCCTGTTACAATTACTCATCTATCTACAGATCTACCTGTCATCCTAGGTGTCCATAACAATACCCAGCTCTGTATCTACATCTACAGAGGAGCTAGATACAGATGCATAGATACATCCAAATAAACACAGGTCCACACTGAGTCCTCCAACTCGAGCCCAGCACCAGGGCTCAGGAGCTACTTCTGGGGAAGACTTCCGGGAAAGGGTCTTTTAAAAAGAATAACCTCTCTGTAGTAGTGCAAAACTCAATTCTATACAGTTACCAGAATTCAAAAGCAGCATTGGTTTCCTCCAGTCCTGAGCATGTTCCTCACAGCCTTCTCCTGCCCCAGTCCCATGTGAGCGATGCACAAGGACACCCAAACAAGACCTGCTCCTATCTGAGCCTCCACAACTCACAGTAACTCCTAGAGAGCAGCCTGCTGTGGTGTGTGTGTGTGTGTGTGTGTGTGTGTGTGTGTGTGTGTGTTACTGGGCATTGAACTCAGGGGAGTTCTACCTTAGAGCTCCACCCCCAGCCCTATTATGTATGTATGTATGTATGTATGTATGTATATATGTATGTATGTATGTATGTATTTAGTGGTGCAAAGGATGGAACCCAGGAGCACTACCCCAAGCTATACCCCCAGACCTATTTTATTCTTTTATTTGGAAACAGGGTCTCACTAAGTTGCAGATGGCCTCACTAAGTTGCTGAGGCTGGCCGTGAACCTGCAATCCTCCTGTCTCTGCCTCCCAAGTACAGGGATTACAAGTGTGCACCACTACGCCCAGCTTATTTTTTAGTTTGAAACAGGATCAGCACACACTGGCCTTGAACCTGTGATCCTCCTGTCTCAGCCTCCCAAGCACTGGGATCATAGGCCACCACATCCAGCTGGCAGCCTGATTTTTTACATCGTATTTCCCAAAGGTTGGCAGATAGCAGGGGATATGTATCCATAGATAGTTTTCATGTCATTGCTCAAAACGCTCATTTTAATGAGAAATCAATAAAAATCCGTTTCTTTCATGCAGCCCTTTCTAGTTTGAGGAAACCTTTGGTACCCATCACTTTGCTTAGGCTTCCCGCCCATCCTTGTAAGGACAGTGGACAGAAGCCTGTGGTCCCACACTACAGATGAGATGAGGGCAGGAATGGCTTTTCCATCTCCACTGGCCTCTAGAGGGCACTTGCCTTTCATTGTAATACTCCAGTGGGTACAGAGGCCCCAGGCAGGAGCACATTTGAGGGACAAAAGGAGAACAGCAAAGGAGCCAACAGGGCCAATGCAGAGTGGAGGATGAGCAAGAAGTGACCCAGAGACCGAAGCGTGGCCAGGGCAGCCCACATAGGTCTGTGGGTCCTTGTAAGGACTTGGGCTTTTTTAGTTTAGTTTAGTTTAGTTTAGTTTAGTTTTGTTTTATACTGGGAATTGAACCCAGGGGCATATAGTTCTACCTCAGCGCCATACCTCCAGCCCTTTTTATTTTTATTTTTTATTTGGAAACAGGGTTTTACTAAGTTGCTGAAAGTCTTGATGCATTGCTGAGGCTGTCCTTAAACCTTTGATCCTCCTGTCTCAGCCTCCCAAGTACTGGGATTCCAGGCGTGTGCTACCACACCCAGCTAGGACTTGGGCTTTAACTCGGATGACAAGGAGCCATTGGAGAGGTTAGGGCAGACGAGGGGCATGGTCTACCTTCGGTTTTAAACATCCACAGTGGTTGCTGAGGGTGGTGGAAGATGTCTGGCTTCTAGAGCAGGTTGAAGGTGGAGCAATAGGATTTACTGAGGGGTTGGAAGTGGTGGGTGGGAGACAGAGAAGAGTCCAGGCGAGGATTCAGATGTCCAGTCTTCTTGTCCTGACTGGAAGCAACTTTTCTAGCCTTCTGCTCACAGGCTCACAAAGATCCCCGGAGCCCAGCAGCTGGAGGACAGGCCCTGGCCACACACCCTGTCCCCACTGCCCTCCTGGTCCAGCCTGTCCCAGAGCCTCACCTGACACCAGCTCGCCGCCATAGCCCTGCTTGACCAGGGAGAAGACCAGCTTCTGCTGGTGGGCGCAGTCGATGCACGCCTGCACGGCCTGCTGCAGGACTGCTGACGGCCTCTCAGGCCCGAAGCGGGCGGGGAGCTGCTGCACCTTCCTCCTCTCCAGGTAGGGCCCCGCGTTGGCGTGCTTGTTGATGTAGAGGCACACTGTGGGGACAGAGACCACGAGGCCCTCGCATTAGACATGCATTGGGTCAGTCGGCTCCGTGTGCTTGAAGGACACCCCAGCCTGACCCTTGACCCTGGCCTTGTGAATCTGAAAAGGGCAGAAACAGGACTGATTCTTCCCAACTTAAGAAGTAAGAGCCGAACACCCCACTTCCCAGGGCCCTAGGAGGATCTCCTAGCAGGGAGCAGATGGACAGGTGGGCCCCGTCTGACTGACTCAAATCTGGATAGAGGACAGTTATGGTGGCCCAGGAGGACTGTGGGTATAAATGTATTTCCATGCTGGGCAAATACACATATAGAATCTTCCCCTTTCCTTTGAAGGAGCTACCAGGCTAAACATAAAGTTGGCCATTTCTTTGTGAACCCTCCTTGAGTAAAAAATGGACATGATGCTATATATTCCATGAAGTTCTAAAGCCGGTGCTATTTATAATCTCAGAGAAAATGAATGTTTGACAACCCACGTAGGTGGGCTTCCAAGGAAACGTGAAGGTAATATACTCCATTGATAAAAAATTTTCAAGCACATATCCCAAATTGTGTTTATTTATTTGTAGGTTATTTATACTCTTAACTGTAAGAATGTATATTTTTACAAGAAAGTATCAATATAAATCTATATAATATAATATATATAAATTATATATGTAATATAAATCTATAGAATATAAATCTATAGAAAATGTTAGGATGTCTACAAAACTGGGTTTCCATATACAATAGATTTCAATAAATTACAAGGGGAATCCCTACAAATTTTATAATCAAAAAGAAAAGCAAATATCATGAATCCTCTTTTGGAGAAAACTTTTCTACAGAGAAGACCACCCAGTGAGTTGATTATCATCAACATAACTGGCTTAGGCAATAGATCGAGGGGCTCAGAGGTCATTTATACAAGTTCAACTTGGTCCTGTTCTATGACAATGACATAAACCCCATCCCCAATGATATGTTCTACTTGTCTCTTGATGATGGTTTCCTAACTGGTCCACCTGTCTCCAGACTGTTTTAGTGTAATTCATCCTGCCCCCGACTACCAGATCAGTTGTTTTAAGATTTAAAAATAACAATTACGTTATTATTACCTTGCTTAGAAAAGCCTGAAGATTCTTCACTGTCCTCTACACCAAGTCAGGTTCCTTAATAATGGAAGGGCTCCCTAGCCCACCCCTTGAGAAAAACCAACCCAAATAAGGTAGAAAAATGATTTCCTCCCTTTCAGTGACATAGTAAAGCACGGTCTCATGAGGATTGTTTACGCTCTAAAACAGTCAAGAAATAGAAATTTTTATAAGGATGAGATAAAAATGAATGTTAACAGCAGGTGTCATATTTTCTTCCATTCAGCAATGGCTCCTCTTAAGTGTCTGCCCTCCCATTCCCCACTGCCCCCTCCCCGCCTTCCCAGAATAGGAGTGTTTTACCTTGGAGGCCACTGGTGCAAGTGGGGGGTTGAAGAGAGACTTTAAGAGGAGACTAATAGGACTTTGGAAAGGTTAAGTAGTACCAGCAAAGGTGAAGGAGCTTAGTTTATGTTGAGCACCTCCTGTATTCTCCAGACAAGTCTGTGAGTTGGGCATTCAGATCATTGCTCTACTAATGAAGAAACTGAGGCCGAGAGCACTTAAGGGATGGCTCAGAGTCTGCAGTCCGCGATGCGACAGGGATTTGGACTCAGGTCCTTCTGGAGACAAGGGCTCTTTTCATGCTCTCAGGCTGCTTTCTCTTCCACTCATTGCAGACAGCAAGGAAAATCTAATTAACAGGGGCCTTCGTGCCAGGCACTATGAACCAAGAGAAGTAGTGAGCAAAATGATTCAGAGCTTATGGCCCAGTGGGGAGGCACACCTACCAGATTCTCACAGGAGCTGAGGTGAGACAGGTCCTTGAGAGACGAGGGAGGAGCTAGGAGCTGGGGCAGGAGGCTGTCAGGGATCTGGGAGGATCTGCTGAAGGGAGGTGTGCATGAGCTGAGGAACAGGAGGGAGGAACAAGTGACCTTAAGGGAAGCTTATTCCAAAAGGAGGGAAGAGAATCTGCTAAGACCCTGTAGCCAGTCCTGGGGACAGAGAGAAGCACAGAAGGCCGGATCATAGGGTGGAGCCCTTAGGGCCTGGCGACCATGTTAACAGGTTTGGTCTTTACCTAAGGGCCATGGGAGGGGACTGGAGGGACTTGAGTAGGATGGAAATAGGGAGTGAGGCTGTGTGTGTGTGTGTGTGTGTGTGTGTGTGTGTGAGAGAGAGAGAGAGAGAGAGAGAGAGACAGAGAGACAGAGAGAGACAGAGACAGAGAGAGATCATCAAATTGCTATTACTACTTGGGATAAAACTGCTGTGGATGTTCTACCAGAGAGATTGGGATGTACTGTACCCTGCCCAGATTGGAGGCTAGAGGTTGAGACCAAGGGAGCATAGCACCCTAGCAGACCTGGAAGTGCCAACGCAGGGATGGAAACACTCTCCAGGTAAACAAGCTCACATTGGTCACTGGAAACTTGGCTCTGAAAAGAAACACCCGGCCACTCTTTCTTGTCCCACCCCAAAGCAACCAGCCGAACCCCAAATGCACTGAAAACCAAGATTCAGTTGATCCAAATTGCAAGACAGGTAAACCCATTTTTTCAGAGAATCCGGTCATCCTATCTGCTGTTTAGCTACCACATCACATCCATCCTTTGAGCTATCTCTGCGGTGCTCCTTCGTAACTGTTAGACGGCAGATGGTCTGATACCTGCACACCACCACAGCCCTGGAGTTGTTCGGCTCACCTACCTGTGAGAGCCTGTGGGGCTGCCAAGCTGGGGATGGTGGCTGCGTCCTGAGGGATGGAGCTGAGGTCGGGCTCTGGGGTACTCCGCGGAGGCGAGAGGGCTAAAGGAGTCATGAGAACCCGTGACTTGAGCTGCAAGAGAGAGCCCATGTGGTCAATGAAAACCTGGACGAGTTCTCTGCACTGTCCCAGACTCTTTCCCGGGTGTCAGTTAACCACTGCTACTCTGTCATGCTTCCACACCTTTCTTTTGTGCAGCTTTAGGGAATGAGCTTCAGACTCAAGTTCATGATCGAGATTCATATCTGAGGTTACACTCAGAGGTCACCACACCCTTGTAGTAGAGCCACTCAGGAAATGACAGTGCCAAACAGTGCGTGCAGGAACATGCATGACTGTGAACAGTGGGAGCACATGAGCCTTTTTTTTTTTTTTTTTTTTTTTGCGGTACTGGGGATTGAACCCAGGGGCATTCTACCTCCGAGCTACACCTCTGGCCCTATTTTTTATACTTTATTTTGAAAACGGGTCTCACTAAGTTGCGGAGGCCTCACTAAGTAGCTGAGGCTGGCCGCCAACCCGGATCCTCGGGTCTCCGCCTCCCAAGTCCCATGAGCCTTTTGAGGGCAGGATGCGGGAAGGGGGGACAGTTCCCCATCTGCACCCCTCTGCTCCCTAGAATCCTGTGGGCAGGGCTTTCTCTACATCCCCCTGGATACTGGCCCCAAAGCGCTGAGCTCACTCTGCTGAGCTCTCTGCTCATAGTGACCGCTGGATCCTGCTGGAAAGGAAAGCAGGAGCCATTCCCTGGACACCACCCTGCATGTGCACAGGATGCATTTCCTAGTAGTGAGCAGCAGCCACCTTGAAGGTCTCACTTGAAACCACAAATAAGGAGCTGAAATTTGCTCTTGTGGAATTAGGTGGAGATGACTAGTTGATGATATCAGTATCAACAAGTTACTCATGTACCAAGCTTGGTACAGACGAGCTTTTGATTTTAGCTCTCTACCCCCAAATAATGAAGAAATCAGTCACTGAACCCCTTCACCGCTGACCTGTATCTGGACCTCATTCCAGATGAGGCAAGTCAGTTTCTGGGTTGTGGGAGTCAGGTATCAGGAGTTTTTAAAGTTGATTCTATTACAGTTAAGGTGGAGGACCAACCCGCAGCACCTGAGCTTTTCAACTTTTGCAAGTAACCTCTGGAGGGGGTCTCATTAAAATGCAGATTTTGACTCAGGAGTTCTGGGGTAGGGCCTGATGTTCTACACTCTCATGAGCTCCCAAGTAGTACTGATGCTGCTGGTCCCAGGACCACACTTTGAGTAGCAAGATTATACCTTCTGTTATTAGCATGTTTGCAGTCCCCATCCATATCCTAACTTTCTTCTGGGATTTTTAGGGTAGAATAATCATAGTGTCATAAAGAAATAGTATTCTGACTTCTACTTATCTAGTTATTCTATATTCATTCAATGAACATGTGTTATGAGTTTGCTTCATGCCAGACACTCTTCTAGCTGCTGGGTATACAACAGGGAACAAAGCAGACAAAAATAAATAAATGAATGAGTTTATTTTTACCCTCATAGAACTGATATTCTACTGCAGGGAGACAAACAACAAATGGAATAAATAAGTACAAGATTTAGAACATTAGATGGTAAGAAGGGCTGATGATGAAAATAAAGAGGGAAGGGCCTGAGAAATCCAACGGAGAAGTCGTACTTTGGGTTGAAATTTTAAAATGAGGTGATTCCTGATTGGACTAAGAGTAGGAAATAATTGGAAGAGGGGCATGGGCATCAGGAAGTAGTCAACTCTTTCAAGGGGTTTTGTCCTAAAGAGGAACAGAGAATAAGGCATTGCAAGAGGAAAAAGTAGGATTAAAAGATTTTTTCCCCACAATGAGATGCCATCTCACCCATTAGGATACCTACTATCCATAAAGGAAACAGGAGCCGGGTGTTCTGGCTCATGCTTGTAATCCCAGTACTCGGGAGGCTGAGACAAGAGGATCACAGGTTTGAGTCCAGTCTCAGCAACTTAGCGAGACCCTGTTTCAAAATTAAAAATAATCCAAGCGTGGTGGCACACACTTGTAATCCTAGTACTTGGAAGGCTGAGACAGGATGATCGCAGGTTTGAGGACAGCCTCAGCAATTTAGTGAGGCTCTCAGCAACCTAGTGAGACCCTGTTTCCAAATAAGAAATAAAATCAGCCTGGGGGGTGTAGCTCGGAAGTAGATTGCCTCTGGAGTCAATTGCCAGTACCACAAAAAAAATTAAAAATTAAAATAAAAAGGGCTGGTGGTGTACCTCGGAGGTAGAATGCCCCTGGCTTCAATCTCCAGTACCAAAATAAATAAATAAATAAATAAATAAATAAATAAATAAACAAATAAATAAATGCTACAGTTAATAGAGGTTTCATCTTATTCTGAGTGCAACTTTGAAAAGTCAAAGGGACGATCATGTAGCAACACACTGCTAAGTATTATAAAAATAATTTAAAAGAAACCTCAGTGGTGGGCACAAGGGAGGAGAGACCTGCTGTGACTCAGTCACCATGACTTTGGTGTGGCTTCCTCATCTGCCAAGTGTGTCAAGGCAGCCACCAGGCCTGTCCCTGGAGGTTACGCACCAAGGGTCCCCAGTGGTCTTTCTAGGAATGCTGTCCCTTTCTGCATGGCTTATGCTGGAGAGGCCAGCCGACCGTGAAAGTCCCTGAGGCTTCGGCAGGGGGCTTGGGAAGGAGCTCAGCTCAATCCACCTTTAGAGGCTGTGGCCCTCTAACCCCCAAGCTACACACCAAGAAAATGAATTGGCAGGTTGACATTTCCCCCTTGCAGTCTTCAAGTAAATCACACAAAGATCCTTGTGATTCTTTCCCAGAAAGATGCTGCTGATGCTGATGTTTGAAACTTAAATACCTTAGTAAACACTAACAGACTTGTTTACTGTTCACGCAAACCTCAGAACAACCCTAAATCTAATGTTTGCTCTCTATTTTAGTATTTATTAAAGGAGGACTTGTCCATTGAACTCCTCTCAAATGAAGTAATAGAATTATCATTGGCATTTACTTCTGCCCATCATTTCTGCCTAAGGGAAGCCATTATAGGCTTTAGGCCAATCAGCTGGTTGTAGGGAAAACCTGTGTTCACCCAACCTCAGAAACAGCTGCTGGAACTTTGAAGAGATAATAAATCTCATGCAGCTGTGGGCAGTGCTACGGTTTGGATATAGCTTGAATGTGTTCCCCAAGGATTCATGTACTGGGGACTCGGTCCTCAATGTGGTAGTATTAGGAGGTGGTGGGACTTTTAAGAGGTGGGGACTAGTGGAAGGTGGTTAGGTCATCGAGGGCATCACCCTTGGAAGTGATTAATGCTGGTCTCATGGAGTTAGTTCCCATAAGAGCAAGTTATTATCAAAGGAGTGAGAGGGTCCCCTCCATACTCTCTGGCTTCCTGTCTCTCCATGTGATAATCTCTCCTGTCATTGTGATGCCATCTGCCATGGGGCATTCACCAGAGCTGAGTAGAAGCCAGTGCTGTGCTCTTGAACCTCCAGAACTGTGAACTAAACAAACCTCTTTTTTTTTAAAATAAAGTATGCAGCCTAAAATATTTTGTTATAATATTCAATCCCCAGTATAAAAAATCAGATTGTGAGAAGTACTATATTGAGAAACAAAATATGATGATGTGATAAAAGAGGACCATATGTCCAGGGTAGTTCTATAAGAGGGTGACATTTAAGTCAGGATCTGAATGGCAAGAGGTGGTCTTTTGTGACTGGAGAAAGAGTTTTCCAGGCAGTCTGAGTAAACCGCCTCAAACTTGGCTTCTTCAAGGGACCAGAAGCCCAGGTGGTTCTAAGGAACTGGGGGCAAGAGGCAGAATACTGTAAGATGAGGTCAGCTAGGTGGCCAGGGTGACACTATGAGGGCTTTCTAAGTGTTGCAGGTTGAGTTTTGTCCCCCTAAAAAGACATAGGCTCAAGTCTTAACCCGCAGTACCTGTGAACGTTGACTTAATTTGCAAATAGTGTTTTTGCAGAAGAAATCAAGTTAAAAGGAGGCGCCGACCTAACTGAGGGAGATGGGATGGGGGAAGAGGGAAATACACTAATGCACACGATGTATATACACAAACTTATCAGAGTCAATCACTATGCTGAGCACGGAAATGAGGGAAGGGGGAGGGAATAGGGTGGGATTTGAAGGAGGGCTAAATGAGCAATGTGTGCATACATGCTTCTGATACCCTGACACTTATCAAAATGTTTAACTAAAATAGACCAATAAATGTAATAAATAAAAAAAGGTAAAAATAAATAAATAAATAAAGCTCAAAAAAAAAAAAGGAGGCACACCAGATTAGGGCAAGCCTTCATCCAGTGACTGGAATCCTTATAAGAAGAAGGAACTCTGATGTAGGAAGAACACCATATGATAAAGGAGGCATAGGCTGGAGTGATGTATACAGCCAAGGGGCACCAAGGATTGTTGGTAAACAACAGAAGCTAGGAAGAAGGAAGGAAAGGTTGTCCCTGGAGCCTTTAGAGAGAGAGCACAGCCCATCAACACCTTCATTTCAGACTTCTACCTCCATCCAGAACTATTATTTCAAGTCACCCAGTTGTGGTACTTTGTTACACAACCCTAGCAAACACATACAGTAGGGATAAAAAGTTTGGATTCTATTCCAAGAGTTATGGAAGCAATCAGATGATTTTATACAGGAGCACAAATCCAAATTTTATTTTATAAAGACTAATATATCCACTCTAAAATGAATGGATGAGGAAGGAGAAGGTGAAATGAAAGAGAACCTAATAAGGACGTTATCGAGTGGTTCAGGAGAGACACTGGTAGCCGACCTAGGGTAGAAGTAGGGAGGTGGAAAGAACTAGTTGGATTCAGGTTGTACTTTGAAGATGGAATTGAGGTGATGAGCCAAGAGGAAGTGCAAAATCTAGGATAACTTCTAGATCCATTCACAAAATCTTTGCTTTGATAGTATATTTTTATTGTTGCTTATTGCTGCTTTAATTAATATTGGGAGAGCAATCATACTGATTTTGTCTACAAGTTTCAAAACATACCTCCTCTAATACGCAAGCAGTAAACCTTCAGAATGCACAGGAAAAGTTCTATAAGGAACCTCTGGAAGAGAACATGAAGAGATCATCCGCATTCCCTCATGTGGGAAATGCACATGGAGAACAGGCATGGCTTCAGTCACACCCTTCCCCCTGCACTCAGGAGAGTGGCTAGAAGAGGGACAGAGACTGGTGTTCTAATCCCAGTTCTGCTGCAAACCCATATTAGACTCTGAGCAACTCACTCAATGATTCTGAACTTCATCTATCAAAGCCATCACGTGGGTTGCTAACCTGTCTCCCAGCTCATAATGTTGTATATATACCTTGCAGTAGACTACTTCTGAAAACATTAATGAATCTGAGTCCATGCACCCTAAATTTCTTTGGGGTTATTTTTGGCAATGTAGAAAACATCCCCTAGACCTTGTGTGTTAGACAAGACAGCCATATTCGGAGGAGGGACTTGGCTGTTGGGGAAGGGTGCCTGAGGGCATGACTGGGGACAGTGTTTTCCAGGCTGGCTGCTGCAGCTTTCTGCTCCTTTCTCCCCTGCCTTCATGAAGTGACACAAGCTCTCACCCTCTCTCTCTGCTCCCTGCCATTATGATTGGAGGACCTTCAGCCCCGGCTCCTGCTTGGAATTCAATCTAACATGGACTGAAATCTCTAGAACTGTGAGCAAATAAAATTCTTCTTCTTTTAAGTTTGCATGTCAGGCACTGGGTCACAGCAGTGAAAATGCTGACTAAAAGAACCAGGTTATGAGGATCAACTGAAAGCAACTACAAATGATGGACAAACTGTAAGAAAAAATAAAGTACAGAGGCAATGACGATATATAAAGAATAACCACACCCAAATACAGGTGAAATCTGGGGCTTGGGAACTGCCATGGAGCCTAGGGATCACCCAAAGTCCTCAGGGTAAGGGAGGGCCAGATGTAAATTTGTCCTACCCTTCCCCTACTCCATCTCACTATAAGGAAAGTTGCTTTGATACAGGAGGAGGGGTGTGTGTATGCAGATTCCCTGAGAAGATACTACCACAAGCTAGACCTCATACAGATTTGCAGCCCAAATCCTGAAGAAATGTAATTAAAAAATTACCCAATCTGGCAATGTCCAAGATATCTGAAAAAGCAAATAGAAATCATCTCTGGAAATAGGTCTCAAAGAAATCACAAAAATAATTTTTTAAGGTCGATGAACATCATTGTCCCAAATATCCAAGCAAATGGAGAAATAAGGAACCAAACAAAATATGAGAAATAAAAACACAACAATAAACTTCGTGAGACCCGGTTTCAAAATAAAGTATAAAAAATAGGGCTGGGGGTGTAGCGCGGAGGTAGAACGCCCCTGGGTTCAATCCCCGGTACCGCAAAAAAAAAAAAAAACACAATAATAAAACCTCACTAATACTTAGGATATTTAAATTATTGAACTTAGATTATAAATATGATTATGATACTATCTATTAAAGAGATAAAGGACAAGTTTGAAAATATCTCTGGAGAATGGAAAGCTATAAAAATAGCAAACTTGAAAAAGCTCCAAATCTAACTTTCATAAATGAAAAATAAAATGACTAAAGTTAAATGCTACATGGACAGATTTAAGAGCATAGTAAATATAGCTAAAGAGAGAATTAATGAACTGAAAGACATGTCAGAAGAAATTATCCCCAAAGCAGCATAGAGATAAGTATATGAAAACTACAGAAGAGAGGTTAAAACATATGGAGAATATAAAAGGTTTTAACATTAGAGTTTCCAAAGAAAAAGAGACAGAATGGAACAGAGACTATATCTGAAGAGATAGTGGCTGAGAATTTTCCAGAGCTGTGAGAGATTTCAACCCACAGATTCAGGAAGCCCAATAATCCTGAATGGGATGAATAAAAAAGAAGTCCACATATAAACACAACAGAGTGAAATTGTCCAACACCAAAGGAAAAGTACTTAAACCATACAAATTACCTTCCAAAGGACACCCAGATAAGCCACTGGGTAGCTGAGTTCTCTACAACAGTGGAACCCAGAAGACAAATGGAGTAATATTTTCAATGTGTCTCAGGGAAATAACTGACAACCTAGAATTCTACACCCAGAAAAATAAAAAAAAAACGTGAAATAAGCATACTTTTAGATAAGTACAACTAAAAGAGTTCATCGCTAGAGGACTTATATTAAAGAAACTCTAAAAAGATGCACTGTGCTTTAGGCAAAAGGTAAATCACCCTAGATAAATAGAAAGTATGAGATGACAAACTGAATAAAGAATTTTTGAAAGTAGTAATAAGTTGAATCTAAATGAAAATGACTATATAAAACAATAATAATTATATTTAAAGAGCCCCAAATCATTTAAATGTGTTACAACAACAATAATATGTAGGAGGGATAAATAAAGTAAAAGGATCCTAAATTTCTTGTGTTATCTAGGAAGAAGTATTGTTACCTTTAGAAGATTCTAATAAATAAGCATGCCATAATTCCTAGAGGAAGCCCCATTAATACAACAAAAAAGAGTGCTTAACTTCCAGTTAATAGAAAAGAAATAATTAAATAATTAAAAGCAACCCAAATGAAGGCAGGAAATACATGTAAAAGGAATTTAGAATGAGAGAGACAAATAGGCTATAAAAAGCAAGACACATATTTGAACCCAAATGAATTGGTAATTTCTTTAAATACAAATAGAATGAATGCCTAGTTTAAAGACAAAGATCCCCATACCAGATGTTATGGGTTGAAATGTGTCTCTCAAAAAGACGATGATTCCCTAATCCCTTGTATCTGTGAATGTGACCTTATGTGAAAACAGGGTCTTTGCTAATCATCAGGTTAAGATGAAGCCATGCAGGTGGATCCTGATGCAGTATGGCTGAGTCCTTCTACAGAGAGGACATCTGGACTCAGAGGCAGACACATAGAAATGGAAGATGATATGAAGATACAGGGAGGAGTCACCTACATGTCAAGGAAAGCCGGACAGTTTCAGAAGCTAGAGAGAGACATAGAGCAGATTCTTCCCTACGGAACTCAGAAAGAACCAATGCTACAGACACTGCAAGTTTGGACTTCTAGCTCCTAAAACCGTGAGATAAATTTTCGTTAAGTCGTCCAGTTTGCTATATTTTGTTACAGCAGCCCTGGGAAATTGATACACTAAATTTCTTTCCCTTCCTTCCTTCCTTCCTTCCTTCCTTCCTTCCTTCCTTCCTTCCTTCCTTCCTTCCTTTCCTTCTTTCCTTCCTTTCCTTCCTTTCCTCCCTTTCCTCCCTTTCTTCCCTTTCCTCCTTTTCCTCCCTTTCCTCCCTTCCTCCCTCCCTCCCTTCCTTCCTTCCTTCCATTGTGATCTTCCTCTTGTTTTTCCCCTCCTGTTAAGGACTGAACATTTTTGTCTTCCCACAAACTAATTTGCTCAAGCGCTAATTCCCAATGTAAAGGTATGGCAGGTAACTAGGTTTAGATGAGGCCATTAGAGTAGGGACTTCGTGATGTAATACAATGCACTAATAAAAGTACATTTAAGAATAAATTTAAATTTTTTTAAAAGAAAAGGAAGAGCCAGGTGTGGTGGAGGACACCTGCAATCCCAGTACTTGGGAGGATAAGATAGGAGGATCACAGGTTCAAGAACAGCTTCAGCAATGTAGCAAGACTCTCAGCAACCTAGCAAGACCCTGTTTCAAAACAAAAATGCCCCCAGGTTCAATCCCCAGTACCACAAAAAAGGAGGAGGAGGAGGAGGAGGAGGAGGAGGAGGAGGAGGAGAAGGAGGAGGAGGAAGAGGAGGAAGAGAGACCAGTGCTTTTTCTTGCTCTACCATGTGAATACACAGTAAAGATGTGGCCATTGGCAAGGAAGCCTTCACCAGCCCTGCACCCTGCTGGTCCTTGGTCTTGGACTTTAAACTGTAAGGTCAATTTCTGCATTTAAGCCAGCCAGTCCATGCTATTTTGTTCTGGCAGCCAAGCTGACCAATGCATCTCTCGCCCCTATTTGAGGAAGGATAACTCTATGCTTGTCCCTGCACACTGCTTTCTTTGGGGACATATTTCCCCTTTAGACTCACATTCTTTCTTCATACAAAATTCCCTCAAGATGCTGAAGAGATGCTTCAGTAGAGTTAAGGGAAATCAAATAATTCACCGCATTTAACCTCAGACTTTAGTCTAAAAACCTGCCTGGTAGAAATGTGAATTGGTTCCAATAACAAGAAGTTTCTGGCCAATGACCTAATTCCATTCCTAGGAGTCAGCCCACAACTGGGTCCACCCACACCATTTCTCTCTGCACATGGGGAAGAAATTAAACACCTAAGAGATGGAAGGATCACTATCCTTTGTCCTTGAGACAATGGGGTCCTAATTAAAAAATCCCTACACCCAAACTTCCCTAGGAAAGCAAAATTATCCTAATATAATATACAGTGGGCATCACAATGAAGTCAGAAGGAGATGCTTGGAGGTGGGAGGGGATTGTGTTTTTCAGAAATTCAAATGAGGTGGAGGTAGGATGAGGAAGCTGGAGATTTCTGCCACCAGCTCTATATTGGGTTGAGATTCTCCTCTGGGTCCAGAGAGGCACTGAAACTAGTGAGGAGGTGGAATGGGCTGCTGCTCTGCCTGGGATGGGGAAGAGGTTTAATCTCCTCCTGACAGAGGGAAGCCAGGAGAGTAGACCATGAAGCTGTACCCCATGGGTACCAAGAGCAGTGGTGGAATCCAAAAAACAGATGTATCGTATCCATGAGAATCATTTAATGAAATCCTGTCCACCATGCCCTGTGACCCCAACCGTCTTCAGTTGAGACCACACATTTCAAGGACTGCTTGGTCTGCTTGAGTTTCTTACAGAAACTGGTGAGGCTGCCAAGCTCTGGGCATCAGCAGCCATGGGATCAAAACCATCAGCCCTGTTGATGAGAGAGGAGACACCGGGCATGTGAGCCATAGGCATCCTGCTCACAGCAGAACTCAGAGCAGTGGGGTGCAGGAGCTGGCTTATATTAGTCCATAAGAGATGTTTGTTAAAGTTTCAAGAATTTTGCAAGTTGATCGTTAAACACAATCATTATTAAAAATTAAAGTGTGTATACTTACAATGAAATGAAGCATATTAAAAACAATGGCAATAAATACTCAAAATTCATCACTTTCTAAGTATTGCACTTTGCATCTGTACTGCCAAGGGCATGCTGCTGAACATCTCTTCCCAACTCCATGTAGGGGTACTCCATAATTGGTGGCTCAAAATTGGCTACATAGGGAATATTTTCACCTTCAAATTTGGCAAATGCTACAGATTAGGACTGGATTTATTGTTGTGTTGATTTATACTTAAGCAAGTGATGGAAAAAATGTATGTTTAAAACACTGATTAAAAGTGTGTCATTCCCACCTGGCTTGGTGGCGCACGCCTGTAATCCCAGTATTTGGGAGGATGAGAGAGGAGGATCACAGGTTTGAGGCCAACCTCAGCAACTTAGGCCCTCAGCAATTTAGCAAGACCTTGTTTCAAAATAAAAAATAAAATGGGGCTGAGGGTATACTTTGGAGGTAGAATACTCCTGGGTTCAATCCCCAGTACCACATACACACACACAAAAAGTGTATTATGTCTGTAGTGTTACATTGTAAATAGCACAAAAAGCTAAAATTATTTTTTGTTTTAAAAAACTATTGACCAACAAGATGGAAATCCCACTAACTGGAGGCATTAGAATCATCCACATCTTCAGAATGGAGGCTAGGCTTTGTCCTTGGTGCAGCCCCTCTCTACGTCTTTAAAAAGGCCTCAGTGGTGCTTTTAGCCATGAAATTTAAGGAAAATTTTATCTGTTGATCTTGGAGAGTCTCTGAACTAAGAACCTAAGCTAAGACCTCTACAATCTCCTTGCTGCCGTCTCCACAATTAAAGTCTTTTCATTAATAGTAAAATGGGGTGTCAGGGTCTGGATGCTGCAAGCTAAGAGGTACGTGCTCTGTTCGAAAATGAAGAAGGCTATTTTCATGGCAGAGCAAGCCTTTTAAAGAAAATGTGGTGTTAAGAGGTTTTTACTTCCTTTGTCAGGGGTGACGAGGGGGCAGTAAGGCCATAAAATGTGATGCTTTCACAGGGGTGAGCGTGCCCCAGCAATGTGGCTGCAGGCCTGAGGCCAAGACAGAGAGGGCCAGATGGGCCTGGGGAGGGGGCCTGACCTGTGAACTCCAGAGGACATGACTGCTGGGTTAACCCTTCCTGTTCTGCCTGCAATTCCCACATGTTATCCCCAAGCCTCAGAAGCAGTTAAAGGTCGCTGCTATGAACTGCACCTGGGTCTTGAAGAGAGAAGCCTGTGTCAATTCTTGGACCAGAGAGAGGTCCCACATGTGCAGGGGCACAGAGGTGATTGACAGAACAGCTTGGCAAAACACCAGGCAAGAGGTGACAAATGTCAACCAGCACAGTCCTGAGATGCAGTTGAGATGATGATGAGGCATCCTCAGAATCTCCTGGAGAAGGGCCTGCCAAAGGCTCATAATAAGATCATTTTATTATGATGATATTACTAAGATCAGTATATCACTGTAACAGTATCGTCCATATAAGAAATTATATGTTATTTATTATTTTATCATATTGATAATGTTTTTATTGTTCCATATTGTCAATACACTAGTATCATGTTATAACAATAGTTGTTGTTATCTTTTCAAGGTCCAGCTGTTTGTTCAGCCTTCTCTCCCACAATGTCTTTCCCTTCAACTATAATGGCTAGAATTGAGCTTGTAAGAAATGTGTTTACAGTAAAGGTAAACAGACTCTGGTAAAGAGTCTGTTTTTGGAGGCATTTTATTAGTAATAAAATACAAGATCTTTAGGGTCAGACCAAATAAGATCTTATTTTGCTTGGTCAGGATTTTTTTTTTTTTAAAACAACTTCTGGCTCCCGAACTGTGTCCCAGATAGTTAAAATTGCCAGATGAGTGGCCATTTGGTAAATGGAGTGAGACTACAATTTTCTTGCTGTCTTCTCCACAATTAAAGTCCTTTCATTAATGGTAAAATAGGGTGTCAGGGTCTAGGGAATTGTTAAAGTAAAGCTAGGGAGATTTAATAGGCTACCAACTTTCTTTTGCCAACTAAGAATATTTTTAAATTACCAAATCCTATCAGCGTATAACATTTAATAAAACAAAGAACCATTCTTTTACCACCAAAATAATAGGAAGCAGATATATTTCTGAATAAAGGATAATCCTTTAAGTGGAATCATTTTAGCTTCATGAAGACTTGCAAATGGTTCTTATTTTTCTCATGTTATTGTTGATGGGTGGGAACAGCGTGCAGCCTGGCACCTGGGTTGGAGCTCTTCTTCTAGAACACTGAACTCATGGCTTGAGAAGCTGCCTGGGAGCTCTTGGCCTGAAATAATTTCCATACATTTTCCTAAATATATGGGAAGTAGACGCAAAAAAGAGCTGTGTCTTGTTGTCCCCAGAAGAGAAATTCTGTGAGGCAATGAAAACCGACCAGCTTGCTTTGTGCAGGGGCCGTATCGTCAGCCATCCAACCCAAACACACTCGTCCTGATCTGGGGTGTCTCTGAGTGTCAGGAGCACCGAAAACTGCCCCTTTTAGGAGACAGGCAAATTGCAAAATCAGGTCCATTCCATGGAGTGAATTTCCATTCCTCCTGGCTTCAGAAATGCTGTGTCTGTTGGTAATTTTCATTCTTGGGTCACAGCCCCCAGGGGAGCAGGAAGAAGGCCAAATAGAAGAGAGAAGTTTTCAGTATGTTTTTTTAGAGCCTGGACTTGCTCCCTGGCTCTATAAACAGAAGGCCTGCTTTGCTCCAGCCCTCCGGATGCAATTCCCAGATGCCAACAATGGCGCAGGTACCTGAGTGGGCGACACCTGCCCTGGGCCAGCTTTGGAGACACGATCTACCATTGGTGTGCCATGAGCAAAGGAGGTTCCCTTTGCTAGAAAAACGACCCATGGCAAAGGACTTTACCCCTTGAGTGAAAGCTTTTTTTTTTTAATTTAGCTGAAATCAATGACTCCAAAATAACAAGTAACCAAGCTTCCCCTACCTACTGTTTTTACTTTCCGGCAGTTGGAAGAACTGGGGAGAACCAAAGGGAAAGAGGTTGAATTCATTACCGGCTCTTCCAGATGCTCTTTCTGCTGACCTGAAATAATTTCCATACATTTTCCTAAATATATGAGAGTTAATTGCCAATTTGCATTTTGGTTTCACTATTCAGGTCTCAAGATGGAAACATAAACCTTCATTTCGAGAAAAATAAATGGAGGAAAACTTCTGAAATTCATTTTCTAATGCCCGAAAGGCTTGCGGAGAACAAGCTTAATATTCTTTCTTCTCCAGTTGCCCCTTCAAAAAAAAAAAATGTCTCAGAGAAGGAGCTGTCCCTAGAGTTTGGGTTAGTTTCTGTGACTGTGGTTATAGCAGGGAACTTATTCTCCCTCCTTGACCTTTCCAAATCACTGTTAATTCTTAACAGAGTCACAGGATTTTAATTTTGCCTGATACGCCTCCTCTTAGCCAAACTTTACGTCAGCACCTTTTATAAGCGGGAAACGATGAATTAACACCCTGAATTTCCCTTATGCGTCCCCGTTTTGAGGCTCTGTTTGGGGAGACTCTTCTACATCCTTTGATGCTGGCCTTGCTTGCGTTATTAATTTAAATGTCTCGGGAACATCATCTGCTTCTACTAAAATAAATGACGAACGGGTTCTGGAAAGTGGCTTCGACAGCCACCTCATAAGAACAGTCAGGGGAAAGCTCGGTGTTTGAGACACTCATTTAGATGCGAGGTTTAATAACGTGTGTTTAGCTGTGACCCTAAAATCTGCTCGCCGTCTAACTTCCCCATCTGGTGTAATTTGCTTTCTCCACTTGTAAAATTGCGCACAACGGCAGGCAGTCTGTGCCACGTTGTAACAATGAGGCCTTGTCCCTCACACGCCCCGTGGAGACTTGGTTCTCATCCTGTGTCTACCAGCTCCCAATCTTTCCCTGCACCTTGCAGTGGGGTTCTGCCCGAGTCCCTGGGGCCCCCAGACCGACACCAATTTGGAGAAGGAGACCATGAAACAGTACCTTGTACCCAGGTTTCCGCCCTCTTTTCTTTGGGATCTTCACTGCTGGCAGGGAACCAGGAGAAGCCGAGTACAGGTTATGCACTGCCATCTTCATGGGCGTGGAGTGGAGTGGGGGTCGGCCTCGCTTTCTGCCGGGGGTCCTTTGAGACTGCATCTCTGCCGGTGCCAGTCTTACAGAATGAGGTGACAAATTGCTCACGGGCAGAAGAGGTGCTAAGAATTAGGCCAGACACAAAGCAAAACAAAAAAAAGAAGTGTTTCGTTTGCAAGGCAAGCATGGATGCAGTTGTGTGATTGGGGCCACTTACTGGAGGGGAAAACCAAATAGGCGAGGGCAACTCACCACCAGGAGCAGTTACAGTGCTGTTGGGCTCTGGGGGGAGCTTGCCGGCACCTGATAGGATTTCAAGGACAGTGGACTATTACAATAATACTATTAAATAAACACAGACATCACCTCACATTTACTCCTATCCCTTTGGTCAAATTCTAAATTGTTGTGATCTCTTTTTCCCTTGAAAGACATTTATCAGTATTAAAGTCGATGATTCAATCGAAATGTGGATAGAACTTTACGTACAGAGATGTTCATTTTAACATAATTTAGAATTGCAAAAATAAAATGGATATAACCCAGATAACAAGCAATGAGGAAATAATTTATATATCTACAGAAGAGGATGATAAACTAGTTAAACATGTATCCCCCACTTTCCTAAATAAACCTCTTTGTCTCTGAAAAAAAAATCCTTTAGCCACCTTTGAATAATGATGTTAAGTGAAAGAAGTATCACACAAATTGTGCATAAAAATGATCCCCACTATGTAAAAGTTTATATGGTTAAAAAAGTGGGAGGAGACATGCTAAAATGTTGCCAAGGCAAAAATGGTGAGACTGTGGGTAATTGTTCATCACGTGCAATGCTTGCTGCAGATCCCCCACATGCTACAATAATCTTAGCATAGCGTTAAAAATATGAATCACCAAAGAAAAAATACGGATCATAAGCTTCCCAGGTAGAATCTCCAAACCTAGGAGCAAGAAGTAACCGATCAACCCTGACCAGGAGAACACAGAGGTGTCATGGCCTTGGGGGTCAGATTGCCTGGAATGTTCAGGAATGTAACGAGAGGGACCAAATTTCAGACTTTAACACAGGGGTGATGCTAGGCAACAAAGTTCATTTCTTCTCAGAAATGAACTTTCCAGTGGAGAAAGATTTTGATCAGCAGGCTGCAGAAAGAACTGGGAAAGATATGGGAGCAGTCTCTATACCCGGCCTGGGCAGCGCTGCAGGGACTGGACTGCTGTACCCAGCAAGGGAAATACAAAATAGAGGAAACTCTTAACAACGTGACGGGAAAATTGGGGCATCATTTACAAATTTTGGGTCACTTTGTTAATTCTCTGAATATTAACAGTATTCTATCAGTAATCTTGATTGTTCTTAGAAGTATCATAGCTAGTAAGTAAAAATTTAAAGTATGCATTTATTTATTAAATACACTTTTAAATGTTTCTGAGAGAGGAGCAAACTGTTAAGGATGTCAATTTTCCCTGTTTTTGTGAGTTTAAGAAAAATATCCCATCTCGTTGATTTTAAGATGCATATTTTTTTCACACATTAATACCTCTGAAATCAAGATGTACCCTACAGTGCTATAAGCATTCAGAATTTCACAGGGAGCATTTTTTTTCTTAGTAGTACATAAAATAATGACGTGACATAATTAAAGGCATCTTAAAGTCAATGAATTACGATCAGTGGATATAAACTCATGAATATATACGCAAAAAAAATCATTCTGTTTCTAGACTTCGTGTCTGTATTCCACAATGCCAATAGATACACAACATATTCATTTTCAAAAAAGAGGCCACCAAAACCATTGAAGAACCAACAAAATTTACTCAATAAGATGTTTGCTGTGTGAAAGTTGGTCTGAGCCCCATTTTAACCTATCATCACCAAGTTTCTACTTCTTCATTATTTATCTAGATAGACTTTGGAAACAGGAATTGTTTTCTAGTGTAGGACATGCTTCTTTCCTTTCTACTTTGCCTTTAGTGAGGAGGTCAGCAATGCATCCATTAATATCAAGATCAAAGTCAGCAAGAGGAAACCCTTGACCGCAGAAGGCACGGAACCTCTTCTCTCTTGTGAGGAGGAGAGGCCTCTCAGAGGGCAGAGTGGTGTGTTTCTTCCCAGTGAGTTATCGCAGTGATCTGTTAACTGAGATTCTTGCTCACAAAATTCTTCTTAATAATAGGTTTTGAATGGGGCAAGGAAGGTTAACAAATTAATCAGCACAGTATCCTAGGAATTTTTTTTATAAAAATCAATTGTATTGCCATTTTTTGTTTTGTTTTTTTTTATACTGGGGATTGAACCCAGGGACATTCTACCTCTAAGCTACACTCCCAGCCCCTTTTTTTAAATTTTGAAACAGGGTCTTACTAAGTTGCTGAGGGTCTTGCTAAGTTGTTGAGGCTGGCCTTGAACTTGTGATTCTCCTGTCTCAGCCTTCCAAGTACTGGGATTACAGGTGTGTGGCACCAAGTCTGGCTAAAAATCAATTGTATTTTTATGCACCAGTACAAAACAATAGAAAATGAAATTTAAATGGCAATAAAATATCAAATACAAGTAAATCTAATCTGAATTTTTATTACTTAAAATTCAAATGGATGGACCTGGAGAATATTATGTTAAGTGAGACTGGCCAGTCACAGAAAGTGAAGGGTCATATGTTTTTTCTCTTATGTGGAGGCTGGGGAGTAATCAGGATACCAGAGGGACTTCAGATAATGGAGGAGAAACTCCAGTGGAGTGATGGAGAGGGCTTAGGGGGGAGAGTGGTGGCGGCGGGGTGGGAGAGAGGGAGAATTAATGAAGGAAACCCCTCCACTGGAAAAAAAAATTCAACTTCACTTTCCCAAGTTTTTTCAATATATCAAAAACTTGTCCTAGAAAAAATTAGCTTTTAAGCCGGGTGTGGTGGCACACGCTTGTAATCCCAGTACTTTGGGAGGTGGAGACCGGAGGATCCGGGTTCGTGGCCAGCCTCAGCTCGCTCTCTCTCTCACTCTCTCTCTCTCTCTCTCTCTCCCTGTCTCTCTCTCTCTCTACTTAGTGAGGCCCTCCGCAACTTCGTGAGACCCGGTTTCAAAATAAAGTATAAAAAATAGGGCCGGGGGTGTAGCGTGGAGGTGGAACGCCCCTGCGTTCAATCCCCAGTACCGCAAAAAAAAAAAAAAATAGCTTTTAAACTGGGTTTTTCTGATGTCCCACTTCCTGCCTTCCACAGAAGCACATCCATCTTAGAGAATATGAGGCCCTGTCTGGACCTTCTGAATCTGATAAACAAATGTCATGCTAATGAACCATCCCCCACAGTCTCCTCAATTCACCCCACCTGTATGATTATACATTTCATCCATTAATCAATAATATGTCCCCCAATCACTTGTCATAAATAAAAAGATTTTAAGTAATGAAGTTACTTAAATAAATAATAAGTGAGTTTATTTGGGGGACTCTGTAAATGTTTCCTTGGACTAATTTTAAGGAATTTGGGGAAAGGACTTTTTTGTGGTACTGGGGATTGAACCCAGGGTGCATTCTACCTCTGAGCTATAACCCCAGCCCTATTTATTCTTTATTTTTTGGAACAGGGTCTCACTAAGTTGCGGAGGGCCTCACAAATTGCTGAGGCTGGCCATGAACCTGCAATCCTCCTGTCTCAGCCTCCCACATACTGGGATTACAAGCATGCGCCAAACATGCCCAGCTGGGGAAAGTACTTATAACGTGGTTCTTCCATTAATAGGCTGGACACTTTGGAAAAGATGGTGGCAAAAGTACAAGGTCCCTAAAATCTCCCTTTCCAAAATGAAGGCCTGAACAACAAAAGTAAAAATAGCAAAGATAAATACTGAAAATAAGGATGGATCCCAACCTCAGAGGGCAGTAGAAACAAAACAGATGGAATATTTTGGGGGAGTACATAACTATGGAAGACAGATAATGAAAATTTATCATCGGTTTAAAGAAGAGTTCAAAACTAAGAGAAAAGGAAAATATTCAAATATATATTAAAGAGACTGTCTCCCAGAATGAAGAGACCCACTGTGCCTTAAGAACATTTAAGAATTAGCAACACAAATTCTAATGAAAATAATACAAAGACAAGGGGGGAAAATCTCTAAGCTTTTAGATAGAACCAAAATAGGCTGGTTCTCTTCAGCACCATTAGCTAGAAGACAATGGAGTCATATGTCAGCCATTTATTCAGGAATTTATAGTTGCCACACTTCCACTCACCACAGGGCCTTTGCATATGTAGCTCCCATTGCCTGGAATGCTCTTTGTTTCCACTCTGGTTTTCTCCTCTCATTCTTCATCACTTAGCTTAGGAAAGCTTGCCCTGACCTCTCATTAGGGTTTCCCAGACTTACAGTCCCTCAGCTGGATGCAAATTGCCTGTGCAGTACACACCACGCCACGTGGACAAGGGAATTGGTCATGGAGCTTATACACCATGCTGTGCCCTCACCATGAAGTCCTCTGTCTTCTGCCAGTGTCCATGACACTCTGGTAGCTAGTTTATTTGCTTGCAGAGAAGGTAAATTCCCAGTCCTTTCCCAGTTCTCCACACAGATTTAATAAGAAGTAGAAGAACTTGAAGAAAATCATATCTACTTATACTCTTAAATAAGACTTAAATGAATAAAAATAGATCATTCTATTATCAGGCAGATATATTTTTTAAACATAATTTTCACCTAAACTATCTTATTAAATAACCACTTATCACCAGATAAGTGGTGAAAGTGGCCAATTTATCACCAGAAAAGATTAGAAATGTTAATGGTTACTTCCCCAAAGAAGTAAGCCAAGGCATCATTTGTCAGACTGATAAACAAACAGGGAAACCCCTGACAACCCTCCCCTTGGCGAAGGGCGACAGAATAGGGCTCCCACTTATTGTTGGCAAGAGGACAAATTGGCCGGCTTTCCTGGAGGACAATACTAAAACCACCTAAAAATTATATACATGCACATTTCCTAATTCAGCTTTATCACTCCTAAGGATTTATTGCATAAAAAAAACTAAGACAAGCACAAGATATATGGTTAAGGATATTCTTTGCAGCATTATTTATAATTGTGAGATATTGAAATCAAACCAATGTCCCTCAACACAGCCTTGGTTTGGGATACTCTTTCACATTCATAACATGGAACGCTTTGTAATTTTAAGTATGTGTGTGTTGTGCACATCCATCCATCCATACATGCATATATGAAGACTGCAAAACAGCATATATGGTATGATTCTTTCATTTTTTTTTGTGGATATAGATAAATCTATATCTGCATTTAGGCATAGAAAGAGGTCTAGGGAAAGAAGGACCGTCAAGAGGCTGATGGTAGTTGTCTCTGGGCAGAAAGATAATAAATAATGTTTTTCTTTTCTTCTTTGTACCATTTTGCATTGTTTGAATATTAAAAATTAGAGGCAGAGTTGGCCATGGTGGCGCATACTTGTAATCCCAGTGTTTGGGAGGCTGAGACAGGAGGATCTAGGGTTTGTGTCCAGCCTCAGCAACTTAGAGAGACCCTGTTTCAAAATAAAAAAAATAAAAAGGGCTAGGGTTGCAGCTCAGAGGCAGAACATTCCTGGGTTCGATCCCCAGTGCCCCCCCAAAAAAGATTCTATCCCTAAAACAGCCTAATTATCAGATCTCTAAGTCTCCCAGTTATAAACTGTAATAGGTTGTCAAAACCTGACTTGGCATATTAAATCAAGTGAGTTGCTGCTCATTTCCCAAGTCTCCTTCTTATCAAAATAAGACTTGTCTAGAAACATTACAACTGAAACCAAGAGAAACTAAGGTCTGGTCTATGAATTTTGGGGATGACATTTTACCCATCAGTCTTGCAGACCTAATACATAGAAACCAGGGTTCTGGCTAATGGTACTTCAGTAAGCTAAGGATCAAGAAAAAACCAAGTCCCATACACCAATCCCATGGGGCCACTGAGTCATCTAAGAGTTATCCTGGGACATTTATTCATGGGTCCACTCATTCCTTCACTCATTAGTTTACTAACTCACCCAACGAGCATCTGTGGAACGTGTTAAACACTGTGCTCAGGCACTTGAATCGCAAATGAGAATAAACAAGTCACATCTCTTAGATAGTCACCAATTGTAGAGAAGCAGACAAGAAGACAGGCCATAAATGTGCAAGATCAGGTTGGGCATGGCAGCGCACACTTGTAATCCCAGTAGGGAGGCTGAGACAGGAGGAGTGCACAGTCAAGGCCAACCTCAGCAACTTATTAAGTCCCTGTTCCAAAATAAAAATAAAAAAGGGCTGGTGGTATAGTTCAGAGGTAGAATGCCCCTAGGTTCAATCATCAGTACCAAACAACAACGACAACAAAAAAAAACCTAGCAAGATCAATGGGAGAATAGGGGTTTCCATGAAATGCTGCGAGAACATCAAGGAGGAGAGAAATCAGTTATTTGAGCAGGATTGAGAGGAGCAGGGGCAGGTTGACATTGGAGCTAGGATTGTCCCCAGCAGAGCAGAGCAAGCTAAACGCACAGAGTGGGTGACAGAGCAGGAGCGTGCGGGGAAGTCTCTTAGTGCATGGAGAAAGGACAGACCAGCCCAACCCGAAACAGGACTGATGGCTTTCTATTGTTCCTAAACGCACTGAGAGCAGGTAGTTACAGAATCTCGTCTCCACTGGACTCTAAATGATTACCTCCTATTATTTTCACAGAATGGGTTCCTGGCCCCAGTGTAAGGGTCTTTCTCACTGTCATTGAAAAAACACAGTCACATCCTATCTTGTTCTGAGGCGCCATGTTGAATTCACGGTGAACCAGCATCTCTGCTGTTATTCTCTGCCGGCAGCCTCACGTGCATCCTATACCCACTGCCCTCTGGGCTGTGAGGGTACCTGAGACGGTTTCCTTGGTGTCTAAGTCCAGTCATTCTCCAAGGAGGCCCGCGCCCTCCTGCTTCAGAGGCCTTTCCTCAACTCCCTCGCCACCTATTGCCTAACTACCAGTCTTACCAAACATGGATTGAAGGATTACTTATATAGCTCTGTCATTGTTTTGTGCACACATGTGATTCCTGTGCATTCCTGGAGGCCGGGGCTCTGTCACATGTGTCACTTGGCTCTTCACAGGGCTTGGTACAGTATGGCACCTGAGAGCGCACCTGCGCCCCTGGCAGCATCACTCACCATGAGTCTAGCCATCCCACCTAGGCTAACGGCCCACAGCTGGAGTCAGAGTGTTCTTTTATATTTTAAATTTGGGGGTAGAAATATATCTGTTTGTATAGAAATATGTCCAATATAAAGGTCAATAAAACTTTATATCATAAGAAGGATTGGGACAATGATATAATCTGTTAAAATGAGAAGATGAATTCCTTTAATACACGTTTTTTCCCAATTCTGACACTAAAATTTGGCCAAGAGAAGCCGGAGCCAAACTCATATGTTCTCATTACTAGCACTAAAATTTTGTTCTCTGATACTATTCTCTATATTTTATTTATTCTATAAATAAAACCAAGACTCTTTAGAGAGAGTTGATTTCCTATCTTGGGGACAGAGAAGGGTCAGGATTCACCTAGAATATCTGATTATTACCAGAACAAGTATTTTTTGTATGTGTGGTACTGGGGATTGAACCCAGAAGCTTTCTACCTCCGAGTTACACCCTCAGCCCTTTATATTTTTTATTTTGAAACAAGGTCTCACTAGGTTGCTGAGGCCGACCTTGAGCCTGCGATACTCCTGTCTCAGTCTCCCAAGTACTGAGATTACAGGCCATGCCTGGTGAGATTACCACCATGCCTGGCTTCAAGGATGGTTTCTAAGGATATCAGGGGTAGTTCTAAGAGGACAAAAAAGCAAGTTGTAATAATTTATGAATTAATGATAATAATAACAATACTAACATAGTAAATTGAAATAAATTGTTTGTAAAAAGTGATAAACTCTTTGTTATGCTCGGAAGTCTTAAGTGCACCAAACTATAATCGTAATTATATTCATACAATTGAAGGGTGAATAGAATAAAATACAATTTATTTTAGTTGATTTCAGGAAATATGGGAGAGCTTATGTATAGTTATTGTGTTCCACTAATTAAGCGCTGATAAGCACTTGTCTCTATATGTTTAAATAGAAAAGAGTAAATACAAAGAAATTATAAGTAAGCCAACATGTCCTGGAGAAATAGGAATTGAGCCAGGAGCAGAGAGGAGTGGTTGCCCCAGTTTTCCCACCTAATAACCAGGTAAAAAGAGAGTTCAGCAGCATATACAGAAGTGATGACTCCACACAGTGTCCTTAGAGGAGATGCAATGTGCACACTTGTTCCTTCAATCTGTAGGAGATGAAGCTTCTGGATGTGCCTCGCAAGTGTAAAGAGACGTCAGGACCCCGGCGCCTCCTCATCTCTGGGATGCCGGCAGGTCCCTCGGCTCTTGGAATGAGCCACGTGTTGTGAGGGAAGATTCTAAACATCAGCCAATCATCCACCCTTGGCTGAACCTACCAGGGCCTCCTGCTCCAAATGCTGGATCCTTCCCCACCCCTAAGGGTACAGCAGCCAGAGGCATTGAAAGCCAAGAGGAGGAAAGATATCCAAAGCAAGAATGGAGAATGCACACAGCGAGGCGGGGAAAGCACCCATCCGGACTCACAGGGCTTGGAAACACTGTGGAGCAGCTGAGTGCATGAGAGAGGAGCCCACAGGGGCCTGTGACATCAGCCTCCCCGTTTTCTGGAGCCCTCCAGTCCCTCCGCCATCCCAGGAAGAGGAGAGAAGGCTGCTATAGCCCCAGCACCTCCATCAGGGCCTGCTGGCCTGGAGCTGCTCCTCAGAAGGCGGCTCAGAGGGCAGGGAAAGCAGGCGTCGGGCTCAGGAAGGACCAGCCGCGTCGCCTCTTGGCTGTAGATGTCCTTCTTTAGGTGACATCCTTTTAGAACATGGCACTTTGGAGATTCCGTGTGCTGGTCCTGGGCCTGTTTGCCTCAGCTACATTCCTCACCAAGGGGGCTGCCCCCCAAGCTGGTTCCCCTGGTTCCTGTGACAGCTGGCTGCTGGCTGGGTTTGCCAGTGGGGGGAGCTGGCCTGTGCTTGGAGGGCGGGAATGGAGATGGGGGAAGCCAGAGGGGTCTTGCTCCCTATCTTTGCTTTGCTAGGTCTCTACCATCATTCCTTCTTTTCAAAGGATGGCGTGTCCTCTCTGTGGCCACAGCTGGAGATATGCCTTCTGGCAAACCAATAGGTCATGAGAAGAGACGTGGAGGAGGGAGAAGATGCGTGCTCTCTGCCACTGATGTGGTCAGGAGACTCTTGAGTAAGAAGGAAAGGAAATGACCTTCAAGATTAATGTTTAAATTTACATAGCATGCTATCATGTGGTGGGTGAGGAAGACACACATGTAAATATACACACATCTATCCATGCATTCAGAAGTGGTTTCACTTTCTGAGATTTCAGTTACCCATGCATGGTCAACTGTGGTCTGAAAATATTACTATAGGGTGATGAGGAATTCAGATATTTTGAGAGTCCACATTCATAAAACTTTTATTACAGCATATTGTCATAATTGTTTTATTTTATTATTTATTGTCATTGATATCTTACTGTGTCTAATTTATAAATTAAACCTTATCATCAGTATGTATGTATAGGAAAGAACATAGTATACATAGGGTTCAGTACTACCCATGGTTTCAGGCACCCCCTGGGAGTCTTAGAATGTGTCCCCTGTGCATAAGGGGAGGCTACTATATATGCTCATAGATGCTTAAGGAATGTCTGCAAGTTCTTTTGAGATGGTAGCAGTTGTCTCTTGCTAGGGTAAGGAGGGGAACTGGGAGTCTAGGGACTGGAGAGAAAGGGACTTTTCTCTGCATACTGTTTTCTAAGTTTTGTATTCTGTGTCTACTCAAAATGTAAAAACAAACAAACTCAATCTAAACTGAGTGAGAGGCTCTGATCACAGCTGTTGATCAGTCAGGGCCAGCTGTGCTAGTGTGCAGGAGGTGGGTGGAGTCAGGTGGGTGGAGTGGAGTCAGGTGCTGTGAACCTAAAAAGATAACAAGTCACAAGCCACTATGTGGGTGCTACACTCATCATATCCCATGACGTGTGCATTTGCACTGACCAGGATGCCCAATAACTCCAACGATTCAGCTGACCAGACCAGCAACCATGCCAGTGGGCATTTATGGCCCACGAGGCTTAGTTCCAGGGCTGAGTGGAAATGACCCTGGACTGGGCTCCAGTGCTGGCTCCACTCTCAACTAGCCGATAAGTGGACAAGTCAGCCATTGTGGGCCTCAGTCCCCACACTACAGGCCTAGCTCTTGAAACTCGCCGTCCAGCGAAACTGACAGATTCAGCTGGTAAAGAAACAAGGAGCCCGATTTAGATCAGACAGCTTACATTAGATAGCAAAGGCAAGAGCAGGGATTCCCCCATGTCCCTTGCCCCGAAAGATCTCACAGAAACAGAAAGGCCAAGAAGATTGAGACACGAGCGGTGTGACCCCGTTGCTAAGGAGGCGATGTCATGCTGCAGATGAGACTTACAGCCCGCAGCCATGCCCTGAGCTGGCCAGCACCCAGGGGCCACGAGGCCCTGCCTGATGACAGCCTCTGGGACAGGTAGGGAGGTGAGTAGCAAAGGGCCTTGGAGCAGCTCCTCAGGGCCCCCCACACTCTCGTGCTCTGGGGTGTGGGGGTCCCAGGGCCTTCTCCAGATTTAGGTGAACTGCAGTGACGCCTCGCCTCCATGGCCTGCGCAGACACATGCAAGATCGCTGGGGCGCCGTGGTGGAGTCCGTCCTTGGGCTCCCCTCCTGCCTTTGGAAGCTGAATAGTTACTGGGAAAGAGGAGATATTCGCACATGACTTGGCAGGAGGACAGGTCTGGGGCAACTTGTATCTCGAGGACAAGAATCAAATACTGGGATGCTCAAAGAAAATCTGTCCTAGGGGACCAAGGATTTTCCAGGCCATGAAACCACCAAGGGACAATGAGAGCCTGTGGCTCATGCGACAGCTCTCTCCACCTCACCTTACCTCACCTCACCACTTACCTGGCACTTCCTGTGCTACTGACCTCAGAGGCCACCTAAGCTGAAGCTCCCTGTGAGCAGCCCCTGGGTCCCACTTCTCCTACTCCTAGCTCATCCATCCCAGAGGCTTTCGTGAGCTTGGAAATAATAATAAGAAATATAAATATAATATAATGTATGATATTATAATATAATGTGCAATATTGTATATTATATAACAGCATATAATATATAATATAAATATATAAATAAATATAAATAATAAATAAGGCCTGAACCAAAGGTCGAAGGAGAACTCAAGGTAAGAGCTGAATCACAATAGGTCTCAGAAGCCTCTACTTAGCCAGGCATGGTGGCATACGCTTGTAATCCCAGTACTTTGGAGGCTGAGACAGGAGGATTGCAGGTTCGCAGCCAGCCTCAGCTACTTAGTGAGGTCCTTGGCAACTTAGAGAGACCCTGTTTCAAAAATAAAGAATAAAAAATAGGGCTGGGGGTGTAGCTCGGAGGTAGAATGTCCCTGGGTTACATCGCCAGTACCACAAAAAAAAAAGTAAAAATAAAAAAGAAACCTTTACTTTGGGGGCCCCACTCACAGCTTTGCCTAAGGATGTTAAGTGGTCTTTGCTCAGCTTTCCGAGAGGTCTACTCCCTCTCAGCTGCAAGCATCAGTTTCGGCCTGGAACCTGAGTCGTCTCCCTTTGCAAGAAGAAAAGGAGCTGCCTTCAAAGCCTTGCATTCTTCAGAGAGCTCACTTTCCCAAGGCTCCTGCCCCATAGCTCTGCATAGAAATTGCTACCAGACAGAATTTCTCTAGTCTACCTCCTTCCTGGTGCTGTGATTATTTCTATCACAGCACCTACAACATACTATTCCATTTTTTTGTGTCTTTGTCTATGCCTCCCAATATACCTGAGCTCCTTGAAGGAGGCTCTATGTCTTGACGCATGTATCCTCACCCAGTTCACTGTCTGCACATCATAGATACGCAGCAAATGTTTATGGAATGAATGCGCGCTCAGTGACTTACCACTCTTTCAGGCCCTCCCCCTCCGCGCCGGAGCACCAAGGTGGCAGGATCCAGAACACTTGCCTTTCGTTTGTTAGTAGTGGCCACCAGGCTTAGAAATCTACCTGGGGAACACTCAATAGCACTTTCCAACAAGAAGGCCACCCCAGCAAGACCCAGCACATCACACACACATCACCATCTACTTCATCTCTTTTAATTTTCACCATGGTTCTCAATACCCAGCACTGTCTTTGGATTTAGAAAGGAGGTACTGAGGCCCAAAAGGGTTATATGAGGATTACCCATCAGTGAGCAGAACTCAGAGTCCACCTCAGGGCTCTTTGCACAAACCCCTACGGCTGTCTCTCAGGGCACACCCTGGGTGGAATTCAGGGAGCCAGCAATGGAGCTGGGTAGGAGGATGGGAGGGACATCAAGTCACAACTCCCTGTGTCTGTAGAGATGGCACTGACACTAGGTGAAGACTGAGATGGTATAAGATAACCCAGTAACTCGCTGAGCACAAGACAACTGCGTGGACAGAACGGCACAGTTATTTAGTCGATGGCTGTGGCATACAGAATGGGTCCAAATATTCGTTTAAAAAGATTGTTGAAGAGTAGTTGCAGCAGCAGCCCAGGTAGCACATGCTGGAAGATGCTGGTCTCTGCAGCTGGGACGTTCTGTTACTCTGTCTTTGAACTTGCTTTCCACGGTGTAAGGGAAGGCGCTTTGTAGGGCAGCCACAAGCTACAAGTCTTTCTTGTTTAGCAAACCACTATTTCCTGTTTTGTTCTCTATTTATACCTTACATTTAGTTTTGAGAAAGCGCTGGTGGTTTGGCGTTTGGGTTGTTTCTAGTTCAATCTTTATAAAGCAGACTCTCTTTTTAAGATGATTTTTGTGATATCAGCCAACTGTACACCTAGAGTCTTTTCAAATATTTTGCTAAGAAAAACCCTTATAACTTCAACAATCCAGGAACAAGATTCAAGTAACACTAGTCACTAGTAGTTGGCACCTCGCCAAGTGGAAATCCCTTCCCCAGTCCTGGGGGTCATGAATTCCTTCAGCATGGCTTCTTTAGACAACAATCTTTCCAACACCAATATTTCATACAGATTTTCAGGTGCACAATTGTTCATCCTGAAATACAGAAATGTGCCACTATGACATCTTCATTAGGATACTCTTTGGAAAACACTGAAGTCTCCAAAAGCCTTTGTTGGAGCGGTATAATGAGATATAGAAACCCAGTGTTTGCCCTGGAAGAATTCACTGTTGAAGAAAAATCCTCCACTGTGGATCCGCGTGAGCAGGAAAAAGTAGTCAGCAGACAGTAAACATGAAAACAACCGTGGAGCCCCGGGCCCCGCCTCAAGAGTGGGTTGGGGAAAGACTCACTTTAGAGGTGAAAGTCAAGAGCAAATGCAAGTTGTCTTGAAACTGATTCCGTTCTCTGCGTTTGGGAGTTGAAAGCTTTGTTTTTCAATAGACAAGAATGGTGTTTGTGCAAGGCTGGGGGAGATGGGTTGAGTCGTGGTGGGCAGGGTACTTGCTAGGTCCACATCACAGGGCTGCCAGAGGCCCCAATGAAAAGGACCATGAGAGTCCAAGGTCATTTGAAGACCCTTGTGGAATATAAGTTACTACTTTTCCTGGACAAGCAATTCTTTTTTGTTGTTGTTCTCTTTGCAGAGAACAGAGTCACTAGGAACTCTGTTTCCTGGCCACCTTATTTGTAGTGCCCCCAAAGATAGCACAAAACAAAATTATTTATTTTTATTTGCCAAGCAAAAGAAACACACCCAAATGCATCCAGACAATGCCACACCCATCTCTTCCTGGAGTGCCACATTAGTCCTGTACCATCTAGCCAGTACCCACCTCATGGGGTGAAGCTGCTGGCAACAACACCCTGTCAGAAGGGGTTCGGAGCTTTCTAGAAAGATGTGGGGTGTGGTGGTGCACCCTGTAATCCCAGTACTTAGAAGAATTGCAGGTTTGAGACCAGTCTCAGCAATTTAGTGAGGCCCTCAGCAACTTAGTGAGACTTTATTTCAAAATAAAATAGGGCTGGGGTGTAGCTCAGAGATAAAATGCCCCTGGGTTCAATCCCCAGTACCAAGAAAGAAAGAAAGAAAGAAAGAAAGAAAGAAAGAAAGAAAGAAAGAAAGAAGGAAGGAAGGAAGGAAGGAAGGAAGGAAGGAAGGAAGGAAGGAAATAAGGGGAGAAAGAGAGAGAGAAAGAAAGAGAGAGAGAGAGAGGAAGGAAGGAAGGAAGGAAGGAAGGAAGGAAGGAAGGAAGGAAGGAAGGAAGGGAAGCAAGCTGGGAGGAAAGGCAGGTACTGGAAGCCCAACAAGTCACCAGTCTGGACATGAAGTCCCTGCTCACTGGTTCCCTCTCCCGCCACATTTCACCAAGGGAAATTCCAGGGTCTTTAAATATTAGGCATGCTGGAACTGCCACCAGGCCTGAGAATAGAACGGGTGACAGGGGCTGTAGCCAAGAGTCCAGGAAAGCTGTCCGCATTGACAGTTTCTCCACCTTACAGGCAAGAAAACAACCTGCAGCTGGGTGGGCTGCTTCTGCTCACCAAGGGTCACACAGGCTCCTCGGCTGTCCTGGTGAGGGCAGTCACAGCATCATCCCCCAGGGACACCGTGGGCAGGTCTCCACCTCTCTAGCCAGTGTCACCTGGCCACTCTCACACAGCCTGTCAGCCCCTCAGGCTCAGGCTTCCCAGGCACTACAAGACCAGGGTCAAAAAGCAAATTCTTAGCTCTCAAAAGGGAAGTACAACCAGGCGTGGTGGTGCACACCTATAATCTCAGTACTTGGGAGGCTGAGACAGGAAGATCACAGGTTCAAGGCCAGACTTGCAATTTAGGGAGATGTTGGGCAACTTAGCGAGACCCTGTTTCAAAATTTAAAAAATAGAAAGGGCTGGGGGTGTAGCTCAGAGGTTCGATCCCCAGTATCACAAAAGGGGGGGGGGATATGCTGACCAGAAACAGACTATTTTCTTATTCATCCCTTAAACCATTCAACAATATCTGCTGTGTGGGGGACACTGTGAGGTGCTGGGGATGTGAAGATGACACAGAACATACCTCCAGCAGACCCTGGGTGGGGGGCAGAACACCTGCAGCCATAACTTCTCTTCCAGGGCCAGCCCATGCTTGACTTGCCCCTTACCCAGCTCCCCCCAGGTCCCCTGGCACGTTGGTTGGGTCCCACTGGCTGTTGTGGCCTGCAGGCCCAGCGCAGCTGAATTGTCTACACCCCACATCATCGACACACAGCTTCTCCATATCAGGATCCTAGGAGTGCTCTGAGCCTGGTGCACATATACAGGTCACCCAGGGAAGCAGCACTGCATGTATTTGACCCAGACAAGGATGGTGGCCCATAGCCACAAAGACGGAGTCTCTGTAGACCAGGCCTACTGCAGAGACTCTGAGTCTTCCTGGAACAACTCCGTTAGTCAGAGCACCCCACCCTTGCGAGCAGGAATTCCAGGCCCCCACCCCTGTCCATGTCATCTACTTCCCTCACACCTGTGTCCCTAGTGCAGTGGGCACTGTCCCTAGTACACACAGTTACACAAGGCCCAGCTCACAACACCAATGAGGCAACAAATAGGGGATGAATAAATATGCAAATTAATTAAACATACACACACATATTATTTTGCTAAATTCTCATACAAGCCTTTAAGGCAATTTTTTTCTTTTCTTCTTTTTTTTTTGTACTGGGGATCGAACCCAGGGGCATTCTACCTCTGAGAGACACCCCCAGCCCTTTTTATTTTTATTTTGAAACAGGGTCTCACTAAGTTGCTGAAGGTCTCACCAAATGGCTGAGGCTTGTCTCAAACCTGTGATCTTCCTTTCTCAGCCTCCCAGGAACTGGGACTACAGGTGTACACCACCATGCCTGGCTTTAATGTACCCCCATTATTCAGAAGAGCCTGTCAAATCTATGCAAATGATAGCTCAGAAGGCTCCAAGTCTGGGGAGAGATCTTGGGGGAGTGTCCACCCAGCCTCGTACCTGGATAACAAGATGGGAGCTGCTGAGATCCAGGAGTATCACCTCCCTGGCCCTTGTTTCGACTAGGGGTTGAACCCAGGGGTGTTCTACCGCTGAGTTATACTCCCAGCCTTATTTTATTTTGTATTTTGAAACAGGGTCTTGCTAGATTACCAGGCCCTGGTCTCAAACCTGCAATCCTCCTGTCACAGCCTCCCAAGCACTGGGATTACAGGTGTGCGCCACCACACCCGGCTGAGATGTTCCATTTTAAAAGCTGACTCCTCTAGACCAAAAAGTCTGGAAGCCTCACACTCACCCCAAGACAGGTGGACTATGTTATTCCCCTGCGTCTGGGCTGGCGGAAGCTCCCTGAGCTCTCAGAAGCTGGCCTACGGTAGATCCTCGGCCAGTATGATCTGATTGACTCATGAGACAAAGGAAGGTGAGAGCAATGCAATGACACAGCTGCGGACCTCACTTCTTGGTCAGGACCCTTCGTCCTGCTCCCTCTCCAGTGGCTCTGTGGCACCTGGGGCTTACTGGATTCTTTTCCAGGTCTCCTCCCCGTCTCAGATGTCTCCTGGGGCCAGCAACTGCAGCTAAATCAATTCTTAATTAGTTTTCAGAGTTTATCTCCTGAAAAATCTATATCTATATGAATATTTATTGGACACTTAGGCATTTGTGCTGGGCCCTGAGGATACAAAGGGACATGAGGACAAGCACGCAGACAGAAAGATACCTGCAGGAATGCCCGGTCTACGATCAGCCTCTGACTCAATGAGGAGCCAGGAACTGAGAGTCACAAAGGGCAAAGGGATGTATGGTCAGGTAGATCCCTGTTTTTAGGCAAGAAATACAAAGACAAAACTAATCTACTGCTTAAAGTAGAGTGGGGTGAGAAGGTGACAGGGAGATGCCAGAGCTGCTCAGGATGATTTTGTTTGTGCTTAAGACACAAAGAAGGGAAATCTCAAACCAAAGGTGGTGATAGGACATAAGAGCAGCCCAGGTGGGGGCAGAGAGATGAGCTCAGATCTCTCCAGGTCAGACCCAGCGAGCCCTGGATGCAGCAAGGGGTACCGATCCGGCCTCAGAGCTGCCGGTGGGAGGTTTCTCGGAAATCAAGTAAAGAAGAGATGTTCTAGAAGAGCAGAAAAGGGGATATTTTATCCCAATTTTCAAAACAGGTTGGATTTTGGATGTGGATAATTAATAATCAGTTACGGGGCTGATTATGAAACAAGCTGGTAAGTGCTTATAAAAGAAGGGGATCATCATTTATAACACCAGATTAGTTCCCTAAGCACAAATTCCCTGAAATTAAGTTTGAGGCTTAATCTAACTAGATTTACTGAGGGGCAGGTGCAGGGCAATTAGTTTGGAAATCAGGGGAATGCTAGGACCATGAGCTGTCTTAATTATTGGAAAGTATTTGACAGACTTTTCCAAGATTATTTCATGGATCAGGTAGTAACATGTAAACAAAAGGAAAATACTGTTGGGTAGAATCATAACTAATGAGACACTATCCAAGTTCCAAGTTACCTGGTTAATGACAGCACTGATTTTCTAGTGGCATGCCACAGGTCTCTAGTTTTAGTTATATTCTCCCAGTGACATGGGTGAAGATTTAGAACACAGGCTTTTCAAGTGACAGATGACCCAAGACTGGGAGGAATGGCTCATGCTACAGCTTACAGAACTGAGATTCAAAAAATTTTAGTTATGTATACCAAATTCATCAGATGAAATGTTAAAACAATAAAAGAGCTAAAATATTCACAAATGTACAGGAGAGATTTGGCAGGAAAGGCTTGCTGTGTGAAAAAGACATTTTAGTCAATGGCACTCCTTATTTAGGTTATCAAAAAGCTCACGGGGATATAGATTATATAGTGTCCAGATTGAAAGAAACAATAACCCCATTATCCATAGGATGCCTGGAGTTTTACACTTTTTTTTTCTGGGGGCAAGAATTAAAATAAATGTTGACTCCAAAAGGAGGGAAGGGAAAGGCATACAGAACTTTCCTTTCTGGAACAGTCGCAATAACTAAGGGCATTTAGCTTGGGAAGAGACAGAGTATACCATGTGGCCTCACAGGTGGAACCACAATATGGAAGGCAGCCTCCAAAGGGGCCCCCACTGGTCCCCGTCCCTTGTGCAGTCCACTCACACTGTATCAAGAATTTAAATTACATGATTAATTTAAACAGATGATTATTCAGAATGCTCATTGTCTAAGACCCATTCTAACTTGAAAGTGGGTGAGCAGTAGTTAATGGGCCTCCTTATCTCAGCAGCAACAAGAAGTAAATGGAATGCCATGTATTATGACCAATGCATATTTATTCTACAGAAGAGCAAGCCCCTGTGCGCACATGAAACCCATAGCCAATAATGGGGAAATGTGCAAGACCAAAAAACACTTAACAAGAGCGGAGCAACCACAGAGCAGGACAAGTGGGTTTCTTTTCACCGTTTAGGAGCATGTGTTTCTCAACATGAATCAGATGGAATCCAATTCTTTCTGCTTTCATCCTTTCTGTCACTTCTTTATAGGGTGAGTGTAGCACCTCTCTATCTAGGAGCAAATCCCAAACTCTAAGAAGCTCAATTTGGTGAGAACATTAGAGCCTATTAAAACAAGAAGGTCAGTATAAGAAAAGAAAAACATTGTCTTCATCCCAACCATCAATCTCTTTTATTATGGCCTTGTTATCCACCTCTGGTTATATTTCATAATAGGTTCTCAAAAAGTATCTTGGCTATGAGACCCGAGGGGCAGAAGCAGTCAATAAAGATGAAACCAAAAGATGTGGTCACAGCTGAGTGGCTGCTACCGAGAAGGTGCTCAACAGATGCTCATTGAATCGGTCTGCACTGGCTTGGATGGAATTGAACAGATTTAAATTGAAACGCTCAGGATGAGGCATTTAATAAACCTTCATCTAATTGAGTTGTACTGGCAAAATAAATCATAGTTAATCCATATCCTGGAACACAGTGCCTCCTTTAGAAACAATCATTCCCTTGTCTCAAAGCAGCCCAGAGGGGCATGTTCAGGACACCCTGTGTGCTCACAGGGAACTGTCTCCAGGATTTATTATTCCATTAGAAAATGACAATAAGAAGCAGCCAATGAGTATGTACAGCTATCTTATTTGTATGTTATCCAAATTGTATACAACACACCACACATGCACACACACATGTTAAATCTAAAATATATATAATTTTAGAGCTCATTTTTAGTTTATTGATTCAGATTTACGTGGGTGCACCAGAAAGGTGCTTGAATGCTTAACTTTATCCTTAATAACCCAGTTGATTAGTGTATTCTATTCCTAACGCTGTCAGATTTAATCACCATAAACTTGGTGGCTGAGAACAATAGCACCTCATTTTCTCCCAGGAGGCCAGAAGTCTGCGATCCAGGTGTCAGCAATATTGGTTCCTTCTTGGAGCCTGCAGGAGAATGAGGATCTATTCTATGCCCTTTCCTGGCCTTGTGGTTGCCAGCAATCCCTGGCATTCTTGGCCAGCAGCTACATCACCCCAACCTCTTCCCCCACTGCCAATGGCCTTCTTCCCTCCCTGTGTATCTCTGTATCTCCTCTGACCTACTTTTTTTTTTTTTTTTTTTTTGCGGTACTGGGGATTGAACCCAGGGGCATTCTACCTCCCCGCTACACTCCCAGCCCTATTTTTTATCCTTTATTTTGAAACCGGGTCTCACAAAGTTGCGGAGGGCCTCACTAAGGAGAGAGAGAGAGAGAGAGAGAGAGAGAGAGAGACAGGGAGAGAGAGCTGAGGCTGGCCGCGAACCCGGATCCTCCGGTCTCCGCCTCCCAAAGTCCTGGGATTACAAGCGTGCGCCACCACTCCCCGGCCTCCTCTGACCTACTTATAATGACACTAGTCATTGGATTTATGGCTCACCTAATCCCGGATGGCCTCCCCTTAACTAATTGCATCTGCAAAGATCCTGTCTCTAAATATGTTCACATTCTGAGGTTCTAGGTAGATAATGAATTTGGGGCGGGGAGCACTATTCAACCCAATATAAATAGAACACATCTACCTTTCCATTGGAAGAAATGCTGGCCATTGGCTTGCTGTTAAGCCTGTCAATAGAGGGCATTGGAGACACATTGTAAGTCCAGAAGAGGAGGGCACTCTTCTTCCAGCATTTTGTTTTCTGCCTTGGTGTGCAGGGGCAGTGTTAACTACAGAAGAGCGAGCGCTCTCAGATACTTTTCTTTCCGTTTTCAAGGTAGTTACTGCTCTCTGCAATTATGACCTTAGAGGTTTTTATATTAAACTTTCTCTATTCAAATGGGTGATGTGGTTTATGTCTTCTGACTGCTCCCAAGAGTCTTTCAGATTCCAGACCCTCCCAGCAGCATGCCCTGTTCTGTAAAGCCTGACTTTGCACAGAACAAAAAGTCACTGTTCTCATGGAACTTACATGTTAGTTTATTTCCCACAGTTGAAGTAAACAGCTGGGAGCATAAGCAAGCAAATGTTAGTAATCCAGTGAGGATGAATGCTACAATAGCAAGTTAGTGAGGGGAGTGAACCCCATGGCAGAGAGGGTGCGACTTTGCATCGATGGTCTGGGAAGGTCCCTCTCATTAAGGAATATTTGAGCAGAGACTTCAAGGAACTTAAAGACATTGGTATATGTGAATGAAAAGTATTCCAGGAAGAGAACACAGCAAATGCTATAGGCCCATGGAGGGTGACTTGGTATGTTAAAAAATAGTAAAGAGGCCGGGGTATTGACCAAGGAAGGAGGTATAGGAAGGGGACAGAGCATGTAGTTCCTTGTAGGCCACTGAAGAGCATGGTTCTTTCAAGATGTGGAGCCACTCCACATTTCTGAGTTGAGCAGAATTGTGATTGGACTCACATTTTAAAAGGCTCACTCTAGCTGCAGTGTGGAGAGCACAGCTATGTGGGTTCTGTACTAATTTACTAATTTTCATTTTAAGTCAGAATGGGCATGTGTGTGCTCAATTTGTATAACTCGAAAATATATTTTTTTTAAAAAGTCTACTACAAAATTAAGTGCTGGCAGAATGCCCACAGTTGCCCGAGGCCAAGCCCTAGGGCAAGCGAGGCTCCAGGGCTCTGCTTCTCAATTTTAATTTCAGCCTTTCAGATGAGGGGATGCAAAGGGTGAGGGGCGGGTGGGGGCAGGAGAGAATGTGAGCCAGATTCAAATTGCAGTATTATAACCAGGACTTACAGAAACTGCCTTTGCTAAAAGGAGGACTTTTGACTTGGGCCTGCAGATATCCAATGGGTAACAAAAAGCAGGATAAAGCTTGGCATCTCTACCTCATTTTGTGTGACTCTTATTTATTTATTTATTTATTTATTTATTTATTTATTTTTGTGATGCTGGGGATTGAACCCAGGGGCATTCTCCTGAGCTACACTCCCAGAACCCCCCCCCTTTTTTTGAAACAGGGCCTAAGTTACTGAAGGCCTCACTAAGTTGTTTAGGCCTCGAACCTGCGATCCTCCTGTCTCAGCTTCCCAAGTACTGGGATTTCAGGTATGCACCACCACACCCATATGTCTGTCTCCTTTATTACCTTAAACTGTATGAAACTGCTCAGCTGTGCAGGTAGTCATGTTAATAATTTAAGGACCATTGATCTAAAAACCAGTAATACAAGGTTTTTTGGCTAAATTTACCTAACCTATCTCATCCCTCTTGAAGACTGAGGCAAGTTTTGCAGCATCCTGTTTCAGACCCCTGAAGTGACAGAAGTCTTTAGCTGCTCTGGGCGTGGTGGCACACTCCTGTAATCCCAGTACTTGGGAGGCTGAGACAGGAGGATTACAGGTTCGCAGCCAGTCTCAGCTACTTAGGCCCTCCGCAACTTAGTGAGACCCTGTTTCAAAATAAAGAAATATATATATATATATATATATATATATATATATATATATATATAGGGCTGGGGATGTAACTCAGAGATAGAATACCCCAGAGCTCAATCCCCAGTACCGCAAAAAAAAAAAAAAATCTTCAGCTGATCTGGGTGTGGTGGCCCACTCCTGTAGTCCCAGTACTTGGGAGGCCTAGACAGGAGGATCACAGGTTCAAGGCCAGCCTCTGCATCTTAGCCAGACCCTGTTTCAAAATAAAAAATAAAATAGGACTGGGGGTGTAGCTCAGAGGTAGAATGCCCTGAGTTCAATCCTCAGCATCACATAAAACGAAGAAGGAGAAGGAGAAGGAGAAGGAGGAGGAGGAGGAGAAGAAGAAGAAGACGACGACGACGACTTCAGCTGTTGTCCTGCACCTTCCAGGACATCACCCCACAATGAAACTGCCGCCCTGCCCAAGGAGGAGCAATTATTTCCTGGGAACTGAATTGTCCCCTTCCAGGTTCATGAGTCTGATGGATAAGTATCTGAGTAACAAGTGGAAACGGCTCTCTCTAGTGATAAAGACTTCTCTGCAGCCACCTCACAACCACAGAACCAGAACTGATAGAATGATCAACCAGTCCACACTGACCAAGACTGCTCAAGACGTACCTCTCTCCCGCCCTAGTTCCTCCTCTACTAAAGCCTAAAGCTCCTGGGTGTGCCCAGAAGACAGAGCTGAGAGGCTGCGTCTCCCTTTGCCTTCCAATATGGCCACACAGGTTCAAGTTCCCTTTCTTGCTTTTTGCTGTTACTGTTTCTGCTTCATTTGGGGAGTGAGTGGCGAGACCTGGTTAGTTGGGACACTGGTGTCAGGCCTCAGGATTTAGGCATTCCAAATAGACCTAGTATATGGAATCAAAGAACAATACTTTATTTTATACCTATGTATATGTGTATATGTGAAAACACACGCTCTTCATTTAATGTTTTAAATTGGCTTTGTTCTCCTTACTTCTGCCAGCAATAGATATAATCCAGTTGTCCCTTTTTAGAAATCTCTTGAAAGGAAAACCATGTGGTAAAATTCAGATTATTAAGGCAGCTGAGAGGGTGGCTGGACACACAGTCCTTACCTGAGTGGAGGTCCTGCTTCCCCCCAGCCTGAGGCCTGAGAGCTGAGGGCTGGCTGTTGAGTCAGGAAAAATGGGGAGGTTGAGAGCTAGCCATCAGAGTGGGCTGGCGTGGGGAGAGCGCTTGGGCTGGGGTTCATATTCGCCCTCCTCCTTTTTATAAATCCCTCCTATATCTGGCACAGGAGCTGCGTTCCCAGGCTCACTGCCCTCAGAGGCCCTGGCTCTCGCTTCCACACCTGGGAGGCAGAAGTCTGTTCCATTGCTGGATGCGACTTATTGTGAACTGTTCCTCATTTTGAGCTGAACTCAGCCTTCTAGAAACTTCTCTCTCTTGGCCCTCATTCTGTCTTCTGGACTTATATGGGAGGGTTGTTCACTTTACCCTCAATAGGGAAGAATCATTCTGTCTGTAGAGGAGGAGCCAGGTGAACTCACACCTGCAGCCAGCTCCATCACCTGCCTTCTCTCCAGGCCAGACCGGGTGTGCTCAGACTGTGGTCCCTCGCAATGCCCTGCCACTCCCTGAAGTCCCCCCCATCTTGTCCAGCAGAGGGGGCACTCCCTTCCTGCTTTCCAGGCACTGGGTAGAATCCTCCCAGGACCCTAGCAGGGCATGGGAATCAAGGGCGACTTGCCTGGCTTCCTGCTCTGCTCCCCAAGCTGACTGAGCTTCTCTCAAGAGAGGCCGCACCTTTCCCACCCAGACCTCTCACAAGGATGAGTATATAGCTGATGCTGAACCAGTACATGTTGAATAGACGTGTGGATGGATGGATGGATGGATGGATGGATGGATGGATGAAATCAACCTGGGTGTCTATCCTTTTTTTAATGACTAGAATTCCAGATTGCTTTTTTCCAAGTCTTAGCAAAAGCGAAAGAAAAAGTTTGGGCCCGCTTTCCAACTCAGAGGACTGTAGTAGGTACTTTTTAGGACAATCAACAGCCCTTATCCACCACCACCAATCCCCTCCTCAATCCCAAAGACAGAGGCCCCGCCTTTAAGTAGCTTGTGGAGGAGAAATACAAGCGGGATTTGTTGATGGCACCTGCCACGTGCCAGGCCCTGACATTCATTGGTCACCTTGTTGAATTCTCATAACTCCCTCGTGAGGAAGACCTCATTGTCCCCATCTCATCATTGAGGACTTAACATGGCATAAGTTTCCCAGGGTCTGTGACACTGCAAATGGTCATGTGAACATGTGTGCATGACCCTACAGCCCCTTTTCCACACCACAGCATGTCTCCAAGAAGAAAGATCACAAAGAAGAAACAGAAGTTAACAAAGAGAGGCAATGAGGACAGGAAGGCAACTAGAGACCACTTGGGTAAAAGAAAAAGAATGATCACTGGAGGAAGCCGTTAGGTGAAAAAGTTCAGTCCTCCTCCTCCTTCTCCTCCTCTTCATCCTTCTCCTTTTCCTCTCCCTCCTCTTCTTCCTCTCTATTTTAAATAGAGGAGACCCAGACAAAGTGTAACAAGGCAGAGGGGGAAGGGCATGTTGGGGGGAAAGAGAGGATTGGGTAAAGGTCTTGGAGAAGATGTTGGAGCTGAGTTGAGGCGCAGGTAGATGGCTGGACTGGAGGAGGGAGGTGTTTACTTCCTCTGGGAAGGAAAGAAGGAAGGCAGCCCCAGATTTCTTTAGTGGCTGATAGATCCTGAGCCGGAGCTTTACAATGTCAACTCGGCTACTCCCCACCACCAGCCTGTGCAGTGAGCATGCCCACCTGTGTTACAGGTGAGTCAAAGGGGTGGAGGAGGCATGGAGTCTCAGTCGAGGGTGACACAGTCAAGACCATCTGGCCACAGAGTCTAACATGTTTGCTATCTGGACTTTTACAGAAACTGTTTGCCAACCCCTGTACTGGATCATTAGCTCCATGAAGGTTAGGACCACATCCAACTTCACTTTTATTCCAGGACAGTACCTAAAATACAGACATGTCAACAGACATTAAGAAAATATGAATGAGCCGGGCGTGGTGGCGCACGCTTGTAATCCCAGTACTTTGGGAGGCGGAGAACAGAGGATCCGGGTTCGCGGCCAGCCTCAGCTCTCTCGCTCTCTCTCTCTCTCCCTGTCTCACTCTCTCTCTCTCTCTCTCTGTCTCCCTGTCTCTCTCTCTCTGTCTCTACTTAGTGAGGCCCTCCGCAACTTCGTGAGACCCGGTTTCAAAATAAAGTATAAAAAAAAATAGGGCCGGGGGCGTAGCGCGGAGGTAGAACGCACCTGCGTTCAATCCCCGGTACCGCAAAAAAAAAAAAAAAAAAAAGAAAATATGAATGAATGAGGACAGCGATGGACTCTCTTTCAACAGCATGCTGATTCTCACTAATTGTGAGGAGGACTGAAGCCTTCAAGGCAGCACGTCCTGCCATTTTAATGTAAATAAAAGCGAGGCCGGCAGCCATGGCAGGACCCTGAAATTGACTCTGGGCTGACGTTATGGACCCTGGTGTTTCTGTTAGATGAAAGCTGTCAAACTACACCTGAAAACTCTGATTCTGCTCAGACCCAGCTGAAGCCACATTTCCAGCTTGACTCTGCTCTTCTAAGCCATAAATTTTCCAACTTAGCTCAGCAAAGAGTTATGTCAAGGTTCACATATGTGGTGAGCTGTTTTATGGGCCCTTGGATCTAAGAGCGCACAGCAGCTGTAACACTGGCAGTGAGACCTGCTGAGAAGTCAGCCTGGTTCTGAAATATCAGATCCCGAATGACCACAGGGACAATGGCATTGGAAACTGACAGACACTATTTCTGGGGAGAACTGGGACCAGTGGGGGATCAGAGAGCATGAAAGCCAAGGGATTCACACAGAGAAGGCCATGGTTTCGCGTTCTTGACCTGACTATTCCCATCAGCCTCAGAAGAATGTCTAAGGATACACCCCTTCTTTTCTTTTCTTTCCTCATTAAATACAATAGGATCTATCACAGAGATCACAAAGCCAGGTGACACCACGGAGGAGCCTGTGCCTACTGTCTTCTCTGCTCTTCCCACACAACAAGGATCCAGGCAGCTTCTAACTTAAAGGGTCTCTTCTCAGCTCAAGGACAATCAAAATAGAGATTTCCCCCCAACAAACAATGAGCAGGACAATTGGTGTCATATACAGAGTGTTCGGCACAGTTCCTTTTGCTCCTAACAACCTGAGATATAAGTCTTATTATTTCCATTTTAATAGTGAGAAATCCGAGGGTCAGAGAGAGGAAATGAGGTGATCGACCCAGCTAGGCAGTGACAGGGCTGCAATTCCAGCCCTAGGCTTCTTGGACACCAAGGCTGTCCCCTAAGGTTTCCTGTGTGTTAGAAGGGGAGAGAGTAGCTGCCCTTGGGGTGTACCCTAAGTGGGGAGAACACACACACACACACACACACACACACACACACACACACACGATACTTAAGCTGCAACCTAGGGCAGCAGGGAATTGGGTGCTGACCCAATTCCTGAGTAGTCCTCTAAGACCAAGCACATGAGCTGGAGGAGGCCAGGGAGGCTTCCTGGAGGAGGTTTCTTCCTTATAGGGCAGGAGACCTATGTCTTGCCCAGGTGGACCCTCACCTGCCCTGTCCCTCTGCATGGCCAGCATAGGTTGCTCCGCCTGCTTCGCCTCCCACAGGTGCTCCAAACTTGTCAGTCTAAGGAACTAACAAATATTAGACACACCACCAATTGGTTTCTACTTCTCCACTGACCTCGTGAGACCACCCAGAGCATAACAGTGGTTCTGTTCCCTGAAGCTGCCTCTGGGAGACCCACTTCTCTTCACTGGATCTTTAGGACTTGGCACTGGGTCTCCCACGCCAGCACTCACGTCCCTGAACCATCAAGAAGTGACTGGCTTTGAGATTCAGGTCCCCATCCTGGCCTGATCGTGGCCCCTTACCTCCATTTATTCCCACCATCTCCCAGCCCCAGGACCAGAGGTGAAAGAGAGGGGGACAGAGGCCTGGTGCTGATGGACCCGGCCATTTCTGAGGCTGCACCCAGGACCCGAGGGCATCTGTTTCTCTCGATTCTGGGCAGAGCATCAGGCCCTGCCCATGAGAACCGAGCAGCCTGCTGGATGGCAGCGCAGCCTCCTCCTACCCCGGGCTCAGGTGCTCCCGAGCAAGAGGTAGCTGGCAGCCCCAGCGCTTGGCACTGGGGAAGAGAGTGGAGGGAGAGTGAAATGAGTCTTGGGAGACTGGGGAATTATTTGGTGAAATGTTCCTAAGCTTTTTCTGCTTAATATCCATAAATTTCAGGGAACGGATATGCTAACAGCTTTTGATTTATGATGTCTTTATTCTCGCATTGTATTTAAGCCAATTTATGAAAGGTAGCAAGAGTAAAAAGAGCCTTTAAAAGAATTCTTTGGGATCCATCATGGGGTCAAGTCATTTCTGTCAATCTTTGCCACCACTGTGTTAAAACAAGGGCTCTGCGTGCTGACAGCCCGGCAGCTAATTGCCCTTGGACACCAGTCCACCAGGCCTCCTCCTCCTCTCAGAAACTCTGCTCCCCTCCCCCAGGCCCCTGCCTCTGGCAAGACCTCTTAATGGCCACTGAGGGCCAGGAGGAAGGCCTGCCTTGGGTACACTTGGTGGGGACAGGTCTCACTCAGCTGCCATGGCCCAGAGATATTCCCAGGACCTCTAATTAAAATGCCTGCAGCGCGACCAGTGCGCTCCTTTTTCATTGCTCCGGGGTTACAAAGCTCCCGCTAACGCGCTGAACACAAATTAGCAAAGCGCTGCGTCAGCCTTTCTTGTCCCGTTACAGTGTTATTGTCATATTTATTAGCACCATTCCCTGGAGGACTCTGGCAGGAATATCTGAAAAGTGAGCTAAGTATCCTCCTTGGCTAGATGGGGAAAATGCTTCGCCACATCCCCACGGCCACAGAAACCTGGTTGCCATTTGCGCTCAGTCACTCCCGGCTGGAGACGAAGCGTTTCTCATGCTGGATGGGGACTCCTTCTCTCCAACTGTAATTATCTTCCAGGCACGCTACTGTAAAATGACTAGGTTGCTGCCGCTGCTTTTATTTCAGAGAACAGTTCTATTATTCGTTTACTAAAATTTAACAATCTACAGCACTTCCATGAATTAATTACAGTCTGGGGGGAAAATAAACACAAACTTCACTGATCGCGTTGTTCTAAATCACATTAGCCTAATTGTGTGATGTTTGGAATTAAGTTTACTTTTGCACATCTCGCTCAATTACTCCCCGCCCTCCTCATGTCTGTCTGCCTGCTTCCGCACTGGTCTGTAGGAGGCATATTTTACCCAGAGGAACAGGAAAGCAAAGAGGGGGAAATACTCGGTGGGATGTTTGACAGGGAAGGGAAGAAATGTTACTATCGCATCCTGGGGATGTGGCTCAGTGGTAGAGTGCTTGTCTAGCATGTGCGAGGCCCTGGGTTCCATCCCCAGCAACACACACACACACACACACACACACACACACACATACACACACACACTATTGCAGCTTGTTCTTGGCATAACAGAGACACACACCCCCATATACTCCTTACCCAACAGGAAGATACTCGCAGCTCGCGCAGCCAGCGAAGGCTAAGGGTCCAGCTACTATATATAAAGATGGCACCAAGGAAGTCTGTGTGGGAATCAGGGTCTGTGGGGTGACGTGTGGAGTGGTACCTTGAAGGACACATAGAATTTCATCACATGGAGAAGTGGAAAAGGAGAAAGAAAAAGGGAAAAAACACAGGGGCTTTGTGAATGTGTGGGGAAGGGCAAAAGGCTCATGCGACCTTTTTCATTTCTGTTTTCACAAGTTTTGTAATGTGCATGATACATCAATATGCATGTATACAATCTATGAATGTATATATATTGGGGATGTATACTCAAGAATTATTTATAATTGTGTAATTATAAATAGTATATGTATATTGGGATGCTGTAATGGAGAACATGGTCAAAATACTTGTCAACCACTGGTGTAAGGAACGGAATCTATCTGAGATCTGGAAGCAGCTGAGTGATCCGGTCACTGCAGTGGTTTGCATGACGGTGTCCCCTCTACAAGTCATGTTGAAACTTAATCCCCAGTGCAACAGTATTAAGAGGTGTGGCCTTTGGGAGGTAATTAAGTCATGAGGGCTCTGTCCTCATGAAGGGAATTAGCACCCTATAAAAGGGCTCACGGTTGAAGAGAGTGCTCTCTGCCCTTCTGTCCCTCTGCCAGGCGAGGACACTGCATGTGTCTCCTCTGGATGATGCAACAAGGCTCCGGCTCGGAAGCAAACAGCAGCCCTCAGCAGACACCAGTCCTGCCAACACCTTGATCTTGGACTTCCCCAGCCTCCAGAACCACAAGACATGTGGGTTTAATGTTTACAAATTACCCAGTCCAAGGTACTTTGTCAAAGCAGCACAAACCAACTAAAACAATCAGATCTGTGTCTTACAAAGACATTCTTGGTGCAATGTGTAAAGTGGGATACAGGTAGGAGGAGTCAGAGGTGGAGGCAGGGCAGAAGTGCATTGCTGTGGTCCCTGAAAAGGGTGATATTGGGGCCTGAGCAAGTGCAATCAAGGGATGGCTAGAGAAAGGGGATGCAGAAAGCTCTTTCAAAAGTAGCATCCATGTCGGGCATGGTGGCGTACCCCTGTAGTCCCAGTACTTGGGAGGCTTAGACAGGAGGATCACAGGTTTAAGGACAACCTCAGCAATGTAGTGAGACTCTCAGCAACCTAGCAAGACCCTGTTTCAAAACAAAAAATTAAAAAGGGGGGGGCTGGGGAGATAGCTCAGAGGTAGAATGCCCCTGGATTCAATCCTCAGTACCAAAAAAAGTAGCATCCATTAGGACTTATTTTCTAATTTGAAGGCATGGGATGAAGAAAATTTGGGGTTCTAAAACTGTTCTCTTGGATAGCTGGGGAAGCAGTGATACCTTCAAGGAAGACAGCGCAGAGGAGAAGGAAAAGATATGGTGAACAGGGAAAATGAGTCTGGCTTTGGAAATGTTGAGTTTAGGGTGCCCTATGGAACAGGTAGGTGGGGATGTCCATTAGAACTGTTAAAATTCAGATATGGTGGTGCACGCTTGTCATCTCAATACTTGGAAGGCTGAGACAGGAGGATCACAGGTTCACAGCCAGCCTCAGCAACTTGTGAGGCCCTCCACAACTTAGTGAGACCCTGTTTCAAAATAAAAGAATAAAATAGGGCTGGGGGTGTAGCTTGGAGGTAGAATGCCCCTGGGTTCAATCCCCAATAACACATACACACACACACACACACACACACACACACACACACACACTGGTGAAATTCTAAATGCAGCTCAATGGGGCTAGCCAAGCAAGTCCTCAGATACAGAACCCCCTCACCTAATGGCTCGTCTCTCTTTCTGCCTGTATATCCATTGATGCACCCAGAAAATGCGGGAGCACCTCTCTGTGCCAGGCACCATGCTCCTGCAGTCAGTGTGGAGGCCGTTCCTCGGCTGACGGCAAAGAGCCCTGGCACTGGCCTCTGTCCTGGAGGCTCAAACTCGAGGCTCCCTGGGAGTGTGAGGAAGTGAGGGGCCGTCACTATCAGGCAAGAACCCCAAGCCAGGGTGCTCGCTCTCACTCTCCTCACTGCGGCCCTCTGCACACAGCCTGCCACATTTAGCCAGTTAGCAAGCCTCTTAACCACAGTTTACCATCGGCTGCCCTTGCTCAGGCCCCCAAGTCTTAACCCTCTCCTGGAAGGCAATCCAATGCCTTCAAACACCAGAGTTTTACATTTCAGGCCAGCCATGGTGGCTCACACCAGTAATGCCTGCAATTCTAGTACTTGGGAGGCTGAGACAGGAGGATTACAGGTTTGAAGCCAGCCTCAGCAACTTGGCAAGACCTTCAGTGACTTAGTAAGATCCTGTTTCAAAATAAGAATTAAAAGGGGCTGGGGTCTACCTTGGAGGTAGAATGCTTTGGAAGTTCAATCCCCAGTATTAAAATAAAATTTAAAAAATTCAGACCATGATAATTATTATCCATTTCAGCCAGTTAATCTCTCAAGAACTGGAGGAACATCCCAGGTTGAAGGTTGAATTAATAATTTTCACCAAAATAGAATGCTTATCCTTTGTGCCTTCAGACTGAGGCACAAAGCATCCTGGGGTGTACCCTGACCACTGGGATAGGTAGGACACACAGTGGGACCTGACTCTGCAAGTGTAAGCTCTGGGGTGCCAGTCTGGAGCTGTCCTTGGAGTTCATCAATTTCATGGGCTTTGTGAACTTGCACTGTGGAGGGAGAGAAGGGGCAGAAGGGGAAGACTCCAGTTGCCTTTAAAAAGGGAACCTCAAGACTACCTCCTCGGCCTTCGGGGAGAGTTCAAAGCTTTGTGAATCCCTTGGCTATCTGGGTTAAGTGCAGCAGGAATAGATATGACTGGCCTAATATTCCACGAACTATAGGTGTCTGCTGAGTGATAAGACGCCATTATGAAGCAGGTTTACCATCAATAGTTTACAGGGAAGTAGATGTTAACAGTCAGATGAAATCTTAAGGTAAGCACTGACTTGCCCCCCCCCCACTCCCCATCATATGCTGAAACCCTACTCCCTATGTGACTGTATTTGGAGATGGGGCCTTTAAGAAGGTAATTAAGGTAAAATGAGGTCACAACATCATCCAATAGTACTGGTGTCCTTAAAAGAAAAGGAAGAGACACTAGAGGATTCATGTACAGAGAGAAGAGACTGTGTGAGGACCCAGCAAGAATGTGGCCATCTGCAAGCCAAGGAGAGAGGGCCAGGGAAAACCAGCCCGATGACACCTGATCTTGGACCTCCAGCCTCCAGAACTGGGAGAGGATAAATTCCTGCTGTTTAACCCCCGCCCCCTGCGCCCTGGTCCGGCCTCAGGTATTTTCTATGGCATCCCTAGCAAACCCTGCAAGCACTATGAAAGCATTTTCTTCTTTAATATGGGAAACAGATCACCACTGTTGTCACCCTATAAATATACAACCAAAATAAATACAACCCGTTTTTGTGAACCTCCTTGTTTTCTGTATTGCGTGTTGTGTTTCTTGGCGTTCTTCGTATTTCTTTCTGAGCCCACCTACCCTACTACTCTCCCCAGTCTTACCATGTCTCCCCATTATAGGAGGCGGAAGCTTCCATCCCTGTCTCAGGTGAAGACAAGGCGAGAGAAACAGCAGCCTACACTGATTTACAGCTGAAGCTGGGCTGGCCCTGAACGCCCCAATCCAAAGGCATCAGCCCAAAGAAACAGATGTGTCTTCTTCAATTGCACTGAGGCCCCCACCACTGATTTTCTGTTCTGTGATGACATTTCTAGTCAAAAAGGCTAAAAAGATAAAACTGCTGGCCTAACAGCCTTTAACCCTGCTTCTGGGAATAGTTGGGACACAAATTCACAGAGTGGGCAGTGGGTGAATGAAATTGATGGTGGCACACAGCATCGCCTAGAGAAGCAGGGTCAAGAGTGCGACATAAAAGTGTCCAGCTTCCTTCCTGGCTGTGAGATGAGAGCTTGTCATAGCTCCTATGATGTCATATCTTATATATCACACTGAAGCTACTGGGCGGTTGCACTTGGTGACCACTGAGCCAGACCTCACATTAAATAGTGAAACAGGGTTTCTGACAACTCTGACTTGCAAGGCAGACATTGCCTCACTAGAGCACGTGTTTGCTGTGACATATGATTCTGTGCCATGGCCTAAACTGCAGCTGCAGAGTTGTGGGCAGCCCAAGGCACTGGCAGGAAACATGGCGGCCAGCCAGGGATTGTGGGAAACTCCCACTCCCGAGAGAGCAGAAGAAATCTAAAGGGTGGCTCAAACATCCCCAGAATTAGGGTCACCAACAGAGACATTCTCCAAAAGCTCCCCTGAAAACAAAGGACTTCCCAGTAGACATGATGGGAAGCCTTCAAAGGACTGCAGTCTCTATGGGTGAACAGAGCAGGACCACTTGGGGTTTCAGATCCACTCTCTGGGAACCAGAGATAGGTATGGCCCAGGGCTCAAAGTAGTGCTTACCAAACTTCAGATCCTTAGGTACAACCTTTGCAATATTTGCCATTATGAATACCTCCTGTGAGGTGTTAATTTCATGTGTCAACTTGACTGGGCCACAAGGTGCCCAGATATTTGATCAAATATCACTCTGGTGTGTCTGTGAGAGTGTTTGTGGATGAGATTAACATATGAATCACTAGACCCAGTAAAGAATTGCCCTTCCTGATGTGGGAGGACCTCATCCAATCCACTGAAGGCTTAAAAAGAACAAAAAGGCAGACCCTTCCTTGAGTCAGAGGGAATTCCACCTTCCATACTGCCATCTAACTGGGACACCCATTTTTCCCCCTATCTTCAGACTCATACAGAAACACCAACTCCTCCTGGGCCTCAAGCCTGCTGGCTTATGGTCTTGTACCATATCATGGGTTCTCCTTGGTATCCAGTTTACCAAGTGATGATTGTGGGATTTCTGAGCCTCCACAATCACATAAGCCAATCCCTTAAAACAGATCTTGTGAGCCGGGCATGGTGGCACATGCTTGTAATACCAGTACTTGGGAGGGTGAAACAGGAAGATTGCAGGTTCAAGGACAACCTCAGCAAATAGTGAGAGTGAGACTCTTATCAACCTAGCGAGACCTTGTTTCAAAATAAAAATAAAAATGGGGCAGGGGGTATAGCTTGGAGGTAGAATGCCCCTGGGTTCAATTCTCCAGTGCCACACACACATAAAAAAAAAAAAAGATATCTTGGCCGGGCGTGGTGGCGCACGCTTGTAATCCCAGTACTTGGGAGGCGGAGACTGGAGGATCTGGGTTCACGGCCAGCCTCAGCTACTTAGTGAGGTCCTCTGCAACTTCATGAGACCCGGTTTCAAAATGAAGTATCAAAAATAGGGCTGGGGGTGTAGCTCGGAGGTAAAACGCCCCTGGGTTCAATCCCTGGTACCGCAAAAAAAAAAAAAAAAGGTATTTTGAGAGATCTCAAGAGAAAGAGAGAGAGAGAGATTTTTGTATATATACGCTATTGGTTCTGTTTCTCTGGAGAACCATACCTAATGCACCTCCTATATAGTATTTTTAACATTTACTAAATCTTTCATGGCCTATTTTAAATGAATATTTTTTGAGAAAGGGTCTAGCTATGTTGCCTGGACTCAAGCAGTCCTCCTGCCTCAGCCTCCTGAGCAGTGAGACTACTGGTGTGTGCCACCTTACCCAGCTTTTAAAAAAAATAGTTTTTTAATGAAATTTTGTCATGCTCATATATTCATATCACATAATTATTGTTACAATATAAATATATACTAACTGTAAGAATAAACACATACTTTATTTTTTGTTTTGCAGTACTGGGGATTGAACCCAGGGGCATTCTACCTCTGAGCTACACCCCCTGCCCTATTTTTATTCTTTATTTTGAAACAGGGTCTCACTAAGTTGCAGAGGGCATCACTAAGTAACTGAGGCTGGCCGCGAACCTGCGATCCTCTGGTCTCAGTCTCCCAAGTACTGGGATTACAAGCATGTGCCACCACGCCCAGCTCATACTTATTAAAATAATTTTTCCCTGAAAATGTATACTTTTGATGGTAACTGTATATACCTTGGAAATGAGACTGATCATGGAGCAAAACTTGTCTCTCACTTCAAGTCTTACCAAATGGAGGTCAACTACATTTTATAGTGAGTCTTACCTTCCTTTTTAGGTGGTAAGATCCTTCGTGTGTGTGTGTGTGTGTGTGTGTGTGTGTGTGTGTGTGTGTGTTTTCTTGGAGGTTGAACCCAGAGGCATTCTACCTCTGAGCTACACCCCCAGCCTGATTTCTATATTTTATTTGAAAACAGGGTCTTGCTAAGTTGCTGAGGCTGGCTTCGAACCTGCAATCCTCCTGTCTCATCCTCCCAAGTACTGAGAGTACAGGAGTACACCACCACACCCAGCTAAGATCCTTCTTTCTTTCTTTTTTTTTTTTTTTTTTTTGCAGTACCAGGGATTGAACCCAGGGGCGTTTTACCTCCGAGCTACACCCCCGGCCCTATTTTTTATGCTTTATTTTGAAACCGGGTCTCACGAAGTTGCGGAGGGCCTCACTAAGTAGCTGAGGCTGGCCGTGAACCCAGATCCTCCGGTCTCAGCCTCCCAAGTACTGGAATTACAAGCGTGCGCCACCATGCCCAGCCAGATCCTTCTTTCTTAGGCATCAAAGATAATACACAGGCTCAGTGGTAGAGCACCCCTGGTTCCAACCACACACATGCACACACAGAAGAATGGTGTAGTAATAGTAGTAACTATTATAAAAACAAAAAAATAATAACACAGTATAATGGAAAGAATGTCTTTACTATGTGTTGTGATGATCAGTTTCTGCATTAAAAACTGCTCTAAACTTTGTGGCTAATTATAGCTCACCACTTTGTGGGTCAGGAATTTAGGAAAAGCTCAATGAGACAGTTTGGCACCTGTGCGGCATCATCTGGATTGGCTGGGACTACAGGATCCACTTCCAAAATAGGTTCTTCACCCACATCTTTGTCTCTCTCAGTGTCCATCTCCCAGAACCTTTACGTGTGACTTTGGCTTCTTGCAGCATAGCAGCCTTTAGGCGACTGCAGTGTGTGTGTGTGTGTGTGTGTGTGTGTGTGTGTGTGTGTTTGTGTGTGTGTGTTACTGCAGGTTGAACCCAGGGGCATTCTACCTCTGAGCTATGCCTCCAATTTTATTTTTATTTTATTTTTTATTCTGAAACCGTATCTCACTAGGTTTCTGAGTCTCGCTAAGTTGCTGAGGCTGGGCTCGAACCTATGATCCTCCTGTGTTAGCCTCCCAAGTACTAGGATGACAGGCATGTACCACCACACCAGGTGGATCAGTTGCATTTCTTATGTGGTGGCTCAGAGCTCCATAATTAATCAGGTGTTTGGGGGAGGTGGAGAGAGTAAGATGAATGGTATGCTCTGACCACAGGTGCTCAGCAGTGGCTTCTGGGAAATGTGTTGGTGATAGGTGGATTTGGCACAATGTTGAGGGCAGAGTGAGCGCGACTGGCACTAGTCCTGTGGTGAGTGGAGCAGTCCCGCACAATAAAGCATTTTCTTGCCATATCGAGAGCCTCATTGTTCTGAATCTAGGAATAACTTCATTTTACAAATGAACGCAGTATATATCTTCATCTATTTTCTGTTGCTATATAAAACACTTGAAGCAGGGGACTTTTTAAGAAAATGAGGTTCATTCAGCTTGCAGTTTTGAAGGCTGGAAGTCTAAGATTGGGTAGCCCCATCTGTTCAGACAGGCCCTCTGGTGAGGCCCCCTTGGCTACATCACGTTGTGGCTGTTGGCGTCATGGGGCTGTGTGCGAGAGGGAGAGATCACATGGCAAGACAGGAAGCCAGAGAGAGACAAGGGGCCAGGCCCGCTCTTCTCATAACAACTTGCTGTACTGGAAACTAATCAGGGTCCCCAAAGAACTACGTGAATCCCTTTTATGGGCAGTGCCCCAAAGACCTAATCACCTTGCACCGGGATCCTCTCTGAAAGGGTGCACCACCTGGACGACACCTGGAGACGAGCTTCCAATACATGAGCCTCTGGGAGACATGCTCAGACCACATCCAAACCGTAGCCACGTACTTCTAATCAGTTATAACACACATGTGATTTTCTAGGGGTACAACTAGTATATAAATTGACAAAAGTCCCTTCTTTTTTTGTTCAGAATTTCAAGAGTTATAAAAATAATAATAATAATAATTCCAAGAGCTATCATTTTGGAAAGTCACGTCAGGAGCAGCAGGAGCAGCCCATGTTATCTGTCCTAGTCTGCACTGGAAGGGTGGCCACACAGAGTCCCTGGGACATGTCAGCACCTGACCATTTTGTGACGTCCTCTGGAGCCGGCTGCCTGCGCTGGGAAGAGTTATGAATTACTTTGCCTTCACTCTTCTTTATATTTCAATTATGACATCATATTAATTTTTCTTAAATTATGGGTGTGGCCAGCTTATATTATCTGGGAATTTCACCTCAGGATTGTAAACAAGGTGTTAAAAATATTTGTAATAAAAATGAAGGTTGAGTCTGACAGGACTGAGAGCCCAAGCTTTAAAATAAGTTTGCTGTGGACCAAAAACGCCTGTCCAAGTGGAAACACCAGGGAATCATTTCCTTTCTGGAACCTGCCCGGCCTGGCTGAGCAGGAGCAGCTGGCTCAGAGGCATGAATGAGCTCTTTCTCCTCAGCCCTCACAGGTGAAATCCCCGTCCACTTCACACACCAGAGAAAAGACTGGGCTGATTTTATACGGCCATGCGGCCCTCCACAGGCTAGTTAATGGACACCTCAGTTTCCCCATCTGTGTGATGGAGCCCCTCCCATGTTGACTTCCTATGTGCAGGAAACAAGCTAAGTTAAGAGAAGCACATTTAGTGCTTCCCCAAGCCTCCCTGTGTATCTGGTGCTCAGTCAATGCAAGCGTGGATTTATTACCATTTGTAGGGCACGTAGGGTTTACTAAGCCCTTCTCAATATCCTGTTTCCTTTTAGCTGCTAGGCAGTGGGGACCAACAAGGGGTAGCATCCCCAGGAAGGACGTGAGGTTCTGGGAAGCTCAGGGATGCCCCAATACTGGCCTGGGTCACACTGGTAGGCTATCAACTGGCTTTTTTGGAATTGGAATCCATGCAGCTCCATTTAGATTCATTCTATGCAGCTCTGAGGACAAAAGATGGCCCTCAGAAGAGGAAGAAGTTGCTAGAGAAGAAGTTAGGGGAGGTACTGGGAAAAGGAGCCCTTGCTAATGACTGGCAAATCCTAACAATGGAAAGACAGAGGCCTGAACTGTCTGAATCCTTCTGAGGCCCCAGGGAAGTAATCCCAGCACTTGGGAGGCTGAGACAGGAGGGTCGCAAGTTCAAGGCCAGCCTAGCAACTTAGCCAGACCCTTAGCAACCTAGCAAGACCCTGTTTCAAAACAAACAAAATAAATAAATAAAAAGCACTGGGGTGTGACTTGGAGGTAGAGTGCCCCTGGGTTCAATCCCCAGTATCTCACACACACACACACACACACACACACACACACACACACACACACACACAGAGTCTAGCCGTGCCCTGGGAGGTAGGAGGCCTTCAACCTCATTGCATCTAGAGATCTGGGATTCACTGAGCCATCCTTCTCAGAGTGAAGGTTTTCACTTTCAACTCTTTCTTCAGTTGTCGGGTGTTTTTCCCTCAAGCTCATTTTGGTTATTATTTTAACCTTCCAATTTCTACAGAGAAGTGAGCCGGCTGGAAAGAGTCTGGATTTAAGTGGATCCAGGGTCCCCGTATGGATTCTCCAGACCCTGTCCTAAATCTGGATTCTCAGGGATGATAAGGAACCCCCTGGAAATGACAGTCAGTGCACAGAGCACACAGGCAGAACCCAGGAAGTCTCAGCCAGAGGATGGCCTGGGTTTCCTTAACTTAGTCCAGGAAGCCCTGTAATCCTGTAATTCACAATGTCCATTAATAAAACTCTATGAGGTCTTTGGTCCTATGGGTTTATTTTCTTTTTCTCTTCAGGCATGAATATGTCAGATATTATCATAAGAAATGACCTGACCTATGTCCAAAAGTATATATTTTTAAACTTGATCATACCTACACTTTATTCCATACTACCCCGGTCTCAAGCCAATTAGTAAGAACTCAACTTCTTAGCGCTTGACCTGAACAGAGATTTGGGCTGCTTCCAGGGAAATTTATATCAAACAAACCTTTCCGAATGTACTTTTTCCTCACTCTGCTATCTGAACATTGTAGTTGCTTTATTCTTTACTAGGTTCATGCCAAATGACTTCTAACTAAAAGGGAGGGCAACAGAAAGAAAGGATCAGTCCTCTACACTGTCACATAGCCCTGGCCCCCACACCTTCTTACGCACATCACACCCCAAACTGAGTTTCTAACTTCACATCCCTGGAGAGAGTTTATACTCACCTGGTCTCATTAAGGCAACATACACTTGTACAGCTTCTCACTGAGGGACCAATTAATTAACCATTTCCACATCAGGTACCAACATGATCCCACCATACCGTTTGCCTTCTTTATTTATGTTAAGTCTTTAATATTCATTATGGTTCAAACACTCAAAATGAAAGCTTTATTTCCACACCATGGGTACTGACTTGAAGCATTAGAACCAGTTTTTTTCCACCTACTGTTCTTATGCTTTGTTTATAATTTGCACACCAAAGTTTATAAAGCCATATATGGCTTTCCATTCAAAGCTTTTTTTTTTTTGCAAATGAGGTCTTAAAAGTGATATGCTCAGGTGGGCCTGGTGGCATACACCTATAATTCCAGTACTTGAGAGGCTGAGACAGGAGGATCGCAGGTTCAAGGACAGCCTCAGCAAGGTAACAAAACTCTCAGCAACCTAGAAAGACCCTGTTTCAAAAAAGTAAAATAGGGCTGGGGGTGTAGCTCAGAGGTAGAATGCCCCTGGGTTCAATTCCCATTACCAAAAACAAAAAAATGCTATACTCAAGTAGCCGGTCATGGTGGCACATCCTTATAATCCCACTACCTGGGAGGCTGAAACAAGAGGATTGCAGATTCAAGGCTAGCCTGAGCAACTTAGTAAGACCCTGTTTCAGAATAAAAGAAAAAAATAGGGCTGGAGGTGTAGCTCAGATGTAGAATACCTATATACATACAGTTTATTCCACACTACCCTGGGTTCAATCAGAAAGCAAGCAAGCAAGCAAGCAAGCAAGCAAGCAAGAAAGAAAGAAAGAAAGAAAGAAAGAAAGAAAGAAAGAAGCAAGCTCAAGCACAGTTCGGCATTTGAAAGGGAAAATTTCCAGTGCAAGGGACAATGCACAGGTGGCTGTTGAATTGACTCCTAAACCTCAAGGTGAGCTCCCCTGGCACAAACAACAGTGGCCATAGCATGAACATGACAGAAATCCATCCCACAGAGGAGTTCTTTACTGATCAACACACCCAGTGCCTCGTGCAACAGCCTTGCGTTATTCTCTTAGCAAGAAACAGCCTGTGTCAGCCGGGCATGGTGGCCCAATTTTGTAATCCCAGTACTTGGGAGGCTGAGACCAGAGGATCCAGGTTCGCGGCCAGCCTCAGCTACAAGGTGAGGCCCTCTGCAACTTAGTGAGACCCTGTTTCAAAATAAAGAATAAAATTAGGGCTGGGGGTATAGCTCGGAGGTAGAATGCCCCTGGGTTCAATCCCCAGTACCACAAAAAAAAAAAAAGAAAGAAACAGCCTGTGTCGATAGCTGGTTGTTTGATAAAGCCAGGACACCACCAAAATTTCCCAACAGTGCCGGCACTAGATCCTAAAGAACTGCGAGGGAAAGGGGTCAGCCTCTTTTGTGGAAGATCATAAAGAATGAGGATGATTCTTATAGACCTGTAGTAGCTCAGAAGTGGACCCAAAGGACTTGCTTGAGTCACTCAACCTCCAAATCCTGCCTCCACAACCAGGAGCATGAAGGCCCTGGAGTTGGCTCTCACCTCCTGTTTTTCTCTTCAGTTCTTCCTTTCCTCATTCACCAAGGCAAAGGCTGCCTGTCAAAACAGGATGCAAGCCCTGAAGCCTGCCCGCGCTGGCTTGGAGGCTGTATCCAAGGCAGAACCTCAGACATGGCCACTTGGAGAACGCACGCGGCCGCTGAGAGGCTCGGGCCTGGCTCTGGACATGGGGGAAAAATACATGCCTCGCATTCAACCTGCTTTTCTCATCAGAGCAGTTGATGTCCCGGGATGACCTATGGACCAAAGAGGAAATCTTCCCTTCAATCCAAAATGAAAGGACCCATAAGACCTAGAAGCTGAGAACCACCTCTACCGTTAGCTATTACTGATTCTTTTTAAACCGCACCTGCAGGCATAAGAGGGGAGTGATGGTCAGGCCCTCATTGGAAGGAAGGAAGCAGCTTCCTCCCCTGGGTTCTATCCCAGGACCTCTTTGTTCAGTGCCATTTTCCGCTGCTGGACTTAGACCCAATGAGGGTAATTATTTGTCCAGCTCAGCATTTGTCCCCAGGTTTAGCACCCATCTTCACAAAAGGCCACACATTTTTTTTATGTGTGTGTGGTACTGGGGATGGAACCCAGGGGCATTCTACCTCTGAGCTACATTCCCAGCCCTTTTTATTTTTTTATTTTGAAACAGGGTCTCCCTAAATTACCACTCCTTGACCTCGAACCTGAGATCCTCCTGTTTTAGCCTCCCAAGTACTGGGATGACAGGTGTGCACCACCACGCCCAGCCCACACATTTCTTTAGAATTACTTTCAAGTCATATGTTTCTGTTTTGAAAGAATGAGACCTTTTGCTGTATAATAATCAGCACAGGAAGAGAAAGGGGGCAAAGGCTTTTGTTACCAAATATTCACCTCCCAAAAGCTGATTCCCATCATGGAGCTAAACAGACACATCACCACCTTTGAAAGCACAGCACTGACAGTTTTCCCTGGCACGTTAGTGTTTTGACGACAGCTACCTCATTCCTCTGCTTCTGTGCTGTGTGCCCTCTGGAGAAAGCAAGACTGCTGCCCGGCCATCTTCAAAAGGCTGATGGTGCCTGGCTACAGGAATGTGCCATCATTCTTGAAAACTGGCAACGGTGGAACCAAGTTCTGACCAATACATGCAGCAGCCAACAAAAGAAATGCACACCTCCACAAACAAAAATGTGGTAGAGTATGCCCATGCTGGGGGCGTAAAGAGGAGTTTATATGCTTTCACGTCACCGGGTTCTCCAGGAAACACACGCGGTGCAATTGTAGAAACCACGGCAATCCCAGGCAGCCTGCTGTGTGGACTGAGAACATACTCCCAGGACTTTGGGGTGTCACCTGAATTCAGTGCAATGACTTTTCAGCCTAATACTGAGTGAGGACTGTCACTGGGTGATACATTCCTTCCTGCCCTAAAATAGTGGCCCAAAGAAGTAATCATTCCAAGAGGCAAGAGGTGCCGTGTCCCCTCCATGGTGGCAAAAGGTGTCTCCAGACTGTGAGTGCTGACCTATCCCAGGACGCACAAGTGCGACTTGCTGCTGGTCTCCACCCCAACGGCCAAATGCAGGGGCACTCTTGTCTCTGTCAGAACTGTCCCCACCCCAGCAGGAAGCCTCGGCACTGTACCCTGTCCTGGCCAAGTGTCTTGCCTGAGAGAAGCTGGAGCCCAACAATGCTCATGTTTGAAGACTCCAGTGACTACTGGAGGGGTGACTGGCAGCCATCACTGCTGGTCTCCAGCCACTGCAGCCATGAGGCCAGCCCTCGATGCTGCCACCAGTGACCAGCAGCACTGGGACGTGTGCGTGCATGTGAGTGTGTGTGTTCGTGTGTAAGAGAGAGAGGGTCCTTTGCAGCCTGCTCTGAAATGCAGAGCACTTCTGTGCCTCTTCAGACACTCTGTAAATCAGAGTAAGCTCAATTCCAAACTGCCCAGGCACGTCCAAAATGGCCCTCCCACCCGCAGCTCCTCTTCTTCAAGTCTCAATCTAAATCTCAGCATCTGACAAACCACGAGTGAGAGATTGCAGAAATATGAGGGGACAGACCCTTGCCAGAGCTGAAACCGAGATGAATGCAGCAACAATGAAAAACACTTAGAGCCCCGCGGGCTGGCGGCCAAGGCGCTGGTGCACCAGCGAGTGCAGGATTCGCCTACAGCCCAGATTTACAACAGAGGCTCCGACTGCGCTCTCGCAAACGCAGAGGCTTGGAGGGGGAACGGTAGAAAAGGAAAAATGAAGAACGTGACAGATCCACATGCATTCCGAACGTTCTGAGCTGCTCTTTGGATCTCAGAAATCTTGTCACGATTCAGGTGATCTTAATGGTCTATGAACCACATTGGAAAATGTCACAATAGATGTTTGAATTAAAATCCAGTAGGTTTGCCAAAAGACCAATTGTTAAAAATTGGCAGCATTCCAGAGAACTTGCCAGGCTGCCTCCTGCCCGAGGCTCAGAGAATTGCTAATTCCAGAGAAAGTTAATTATCACCTTATTGAAAAAGGGGTAATTTTTAAAGCTTGTGGTGTGGCTTTTGTGACTCATTAATTAAAATTTAGAGTAATTTACTAGACACCCTGGTGGCTTCTGTTACATTATATTTGTATCAAACCATTTGATTTTTTTCTCCCAGGGGTGTTTCTAATCCCCCTGGTCACTCTTTACCTGTCTATTTTAGAAGGCAACCAAAACATTAAACATGTGTGCATCTCAAACTAGCCTTTTGGGAGATGGCAGGATTAAGAAATAAGATGTGCGTGGATTCATTTTTAAAAAGCTCCCTCCTAAAAATGTCAAATTAGCCCACCAATAGAAAGAAACTTGTGTGTTCACACCAACAAGGACTGCTTCACAAATACTGTCCCCAAAATGTTAGACTAGAATTTGTGCTACCTGATGATTAGATTGGAAGAGGGTCTTTCTTCATCTCCTTTCCCATTTCACCCCCAAATAATATCTGAGGGATGTGTGGGAAAATGAAACTGGAGGTGCCTGGAATTCTAAAGCCGCCAGCCCATGGAGGGTCAGTGTCCCCTCCCGCTGTGTTCAGGGAGAGTACACCCTGGCTACTTGTGCTGTTGAGGCCTCCAGGGAGGGCACCAAGGTGGGGAGGGAAAAAAAAAATGTCCCAAAGAGTTGTAACAGGGCCCCTGGGATCAAGTTGAGTTTCAGCCACTACCTCTGCCGACCAAATGTTGCTCTAAAGTGTGTGTCACAAGGGATACATATATGTGTGTGCATGACATGCCCTTGGGTCACACAAAATTGTAAACAGACTTACAAAACACTCTAAAATTTAACTCCCCAGATTTACGATGTAACAGTTATTTCTCTCTGAGCATTCCTTGGTATGATTTTCAGGGAACTTCAGTTAACGTTTCCTTAAACATGTTGAAGTTAAGTAATTGCGATCCAGAATTGAGATTCGAAATAAATAAAAGCCACTACATTATGAAAAGTTTAAGGCAATCTGTTTGTGATTCCCCCCCTCCATCATTTAGAGTTTTAAAAACTTTAAACTTCTGTCCTTATCCTTTGGGGTATTGCTTGATTTTTTTATCATATGCAAATATTATTAAGCACTTAAAAAGTCATTACTTTTTCTAATTTTCATGATAAAAGTTCTGACTGCAGGGCCGCAGTATTTGGGCTTGGCTTGTTTCCCAGCAGCTGATCTGCTCAGCCTACCTGCTGCTAGCGGCAAGCTCCGACCCCCGCCCCAGACCCAGAACCAGAAAGTGAAACTGCTGAAAACACACCACCGAAAGCAGAGGGGAGGCACGAGCTCTTGTTTCTCTTATTGTTTTCTTGCTTCCTATCCCTGTTCCTTTCCTTTCCTTTTTTTTTTTCTTACAACAAAATAGAAGTAATCTTAGTGGCACAGAGGAGAAACTTAAGCATGTTAAGCATAAAAGTGCTGAGTTTTTGTGGAATCTGTACTTTTTTTAATAATTCCACTAATCAAGCAGAGTGATAAATTTATCCAACTATCACAGAGTTCCTCCACATATACAATTTATAGAGCTGAAGGAAACACATTCATACTTTTTAAATGTCACAAGTAGGTTTAAAAGGTAAATTCTGAAGCCACCAAACAATTTCCCTAAAACAACGGTTCTACATGAACAATTTGAGTTTTGACGATCACCCAGTACTATTTCTCTAGGTAATCTTCCCCCAGCTACTGTTGTTCAAAAACTCCCTCTTGTTTTCAAGTCAGCTTTACCAACCAACACAAAAAAATGCTCCATGCAGACACTGTAAGCCCCCAAGATAGTGTATTTTGCCATGCTATGGATTCCTTTGTAGATATATTATATATATATATATATATATATATATATATATATATGTAGTCTCAAGAGAAAAAGCAACTATATTCCTCACTCTTCTACTATGTTCCTCATTCTTCTAAAACTGTTCCTCTGCTGGGAAAGGAAATAAAAACACTGTAGACAACCAAAGGCTCGGTTCTGAGCACCTGGGTTGCTTTCTTGAGTACCACAGTGTGTGCGACCTCAGAAATCCGACTGTCTGACCCTCTTGAGGACCGCTATAGAATCTAGAGAGCGGCACGATGAGCCGCCTCCCGTTCACTGTCCCAGAGAGTAGGAAGAATTGACTCGAGCACATGAGCTATCGGTAAAATGACTTACGCCAGCCTGCTCCTCGCCCTCACCCGCTGGTCCTGTCCCACCGCAAGAGGCATGACAAGGACACCGCAGGCGGCGGAGGAGCATGTGGGAGCTGGTTCGGGTCACTCAGTGCTCCACCCGGGAAGGGGGCCACTTTGTAGTTGAACTTGGGAAAACAACTCCTAACACTCCATAGTCATCTGGCTTTTCCCTCCAAAACAAACTAAAACCAGCAACTAGCAATAAATACTATTCTCATCTATGACTGGTAAATTAGGAAAAACCAACACGAATACATGTGAAACATTCCATCTGGGTTGTTCAAGATAAAATTCAATTTAAAAACACTTTGACATGTTCGTAGCACACCAAATTTAATCATCAAATTTAGGTAGATATTTTTATCCCAAAACACACTATAATTTTTTTAAAGCAAAGCAAAATTATTGTGGAAAAAAGCTAGCCAGTTATTTGAGTTCACATTTGGAAAAAATAACTTTCTATATATTTAAATGCAGAGTTAAAGAGTAGTGAATGTGTATATATCCAAAATTTACAAACTGTATAGTTCTATGCTACCTTTTCCTTTCTTAATCCTGGTTTAGAAAGCAAACATTGTATTTTGCACAGGAGGAACTGAAGTTTGCCTGCCGGGCTCAGTGGTTTTAGTGCAGGACACTTGTGTATTGCCATAGAGGGAGGCATGCAACCCAGAAAAACTAGAATAGGTAACCTGTCACGCTGACAGCTCAAAGAGAAGGATCCCGTGTCAACGGCACACCCTCCGATGGTGCAGCTCCCTTACCTACGGCTTGTTCACCAGAGCCCTGATCAGGGTGTTGACCAGGCCGGGAGTGTTGACTCAGAAGACAGATGACTTTCGGCACATGCAAACCGAGTATTGCAAAAGCTGTCTTCCACCCGTGTGCTAGTAGCTCACAGTTAGTCTCCAGCAGCCCTGCTCTCCGGCTGCAAACATCTCATTAGACTAATGCATTCAGCACAGGCAGAACACTCGATTTACCATAGCTACAGCAATGAATTTCCATTACGATGACAGCTTCAACCACATCATGTCCGGAAAACCAGCCAACCACTGGCTTTTAAAGAACACACACATTTTACATGCAGAAAACGAGGCCTGTCTGCGTGTGTGTGTGTGTGTGCGTGTGTGTGTGTGTGCGTGTGTGTGTGTGTGCGTGTGTGTGTCGTGTTTCCTTCCTCTTAGCAGCCCAGCTAAGAGAAATGTGCAGTGTAGCTTTTTGTCGACATGAGCTGCAAGGTAATGACACTTCTGCTTCTTTGGTAGTTACGTCCTTGTAATAACCTGAATTATGTCACAATTGTCAGAATGGGTGTTTCCAACATTTCAGTTTTCATTACTCCTCCTCTGTTGCCATAGAAACCAGACTGTAACATCATTTCTTTGTCCCAGTCCTGCAGTGGTGAGGGCCAACACCAGGCTTATGAGATAGTGGTGATCTGACAGAGCGAATGTTTGACTTTGGACAAAAAAAAAAAAGAAGAAAAAAGAAATCTTCCAACAACATCGTCATCATCCAGGAAAGGCTGTGCATTTGCAGGAGGAGCATGCCAGTGCAGGTGAACACACCACAGTTGCACATAGTAACTCATGTGTACAGGTCATTAACACTGGGCCTTGGAGTTGGCCCCAGATCCATGTGTGCACATGCATGAGTGTTTCTATGCTTCCGAACATGTTTGGGAGCCTATGTAGAGTAGAATGGCCCTCATGCAGGAAAAGGGCTACTGTCCACCCTCCATGCCTTCTCAGTGGCAAATGAGTTTATAGGAGGAAAGGGGTTCTCCTTTCTTTCTTTTCTTTCTTTCTTTCTTTCTTTCTTTCTTTCTTTCTGTCTTTCTTTCTTTTTTTCCTTCCTTCCTTCCTTCCTTCCTTCCTTCCTTCCTTCCTTCCTTTCTTTTTTTCTTTCTCTCTTTCTTTTTTTGTGTGGTACTTGGGATTGAACTCAGGGGCACTCTACTCCCCCATGGCCCTATTTTATTTTTTATTTTGAAACAGGGTCTCACTAAATTGCTGAGGGCCTTTCTAAGTTGCCACAAGGCTGGCCTCTAACCTGTGATCCTCCTGTTTCAGCCTCCCAAGTACGGAGATTACAGGCTTACACCAACCACACCTAGCTGGGGTAAAGTGATTTTCTCTTCGCTCTTTTTGTAAAGTGAAACAATTCTCCCCATTGTCCATTTCTTCCATTCTGGGTTGTTGGGGTATCCCCAGGTATCTCCTATAAGATGAAACATCAGTTCTACAAATACATGGCCACCACACAGCCTTATTCCTGGGAATGAGCAGCAAGCCCATTTAGCCAGGACTAAATACCATCGAAGGCTAACTAAGGCTCAGGCTTAGGCCATAATTTGTCCAGTTACTGAGAATGTAAAAACTGTGATTACAACTTGAGGTTTTTCTGAACATATGTGCAGAGTCACATTAGAAAGAAATTTCTCTCCTCAAATTATAAAAATAGAGGAAATTAATTATTCTCAGAGCATTGCACTTACTGAGTAAAAAGTAATTCACTCCTTCAGTTCGTTTACTCATCAAATTTCATTTTGTTTTATGTGGAAAAGGCAGGTTTGGTAGTTTTTCATTTTAGTTGTTTCATATGAGTTGATTTCATTAAAGGAGAAGGAGGAGTGAGGAAGAAGAGGAGGAAAAAAGAAAATAGGGCCCAACCCGGCATGGTGGCGCAGACCTATAATCCCAGCTACTCAGGAAGCTCGGGTAGGAAGATCACAAGTTCAAGGCCAGCCTGGGGAACTTAGCAAGACCTTGACTCAAAATTTAAAAAATAAAAAGGGCTGAAGATGTAGCTCAGTGGTACATCATCCTGGGTTCAATCCTTAGTATCGCAAAGAAGGAAAGAAGGAAGGAAGGAAGGAAGGAAGGAAGGAAGGAAGGAAGGAAGGAAGGAAGGACCCAATGACTGACTGCAATCTGGCTGCGTCTCTGTCCACCTGCAGTGGTCGCGCCGTGCCTGTGCCTCACACGCAGCCCCACACCACACTGAGCAGCGAGGCACCTTGGCCACTAGCCCAGTCCTCACTTTAAAATGTTTCTTCAGATAAATAAAATAAACCTTCCTTGTATAATCAAAAGTATTCCCCAAGCCCTATAAGAGAAGAAAAAGGCTTGATAGAATCTACTCCCCAAAAAAGGAGTTTTTAGTTTTCCTGCCCAGCTCTGCGGGGCGCTGCCTCTGGTCCTCAGGGTCCACACTTCCTCGCCGGCTCCCAGATGTGCTGTCACTGTGGCTTGTCCTCAAGTCAGGTCTGCCCAGGACGTAGGCATTGTCATCTAATAGGTCAACTTGGCAATGATGCCTAAAGCTGAAATTAACTAAAGCTGGTTTGCTTTAAATATACATACAGCTTACTGGGATTTCTTTCTTTCTGCAACCAGGACAATAGGCCTCAAGAAATTAAGCCAATTTTTTTTACTGTACATAATAGTGGGATTCACTGTTAATATTTATATACACACATAACATAATTTGGTCCATTTCATCTCCCAGGACCTCCCCTCCTCTCTCTCCCTGATCGCCTTCCTCTGCTCTACTGGCTCCCTTCTATTGTCATGAGATGTCCCCCCCCCTTTTTCCCTTTTTTCTCTCTAGCTTCCATATATGAGAGAAAACACATGACCCCTGACTTTCTGAGTCTGGCTTATTTCCCTTAACATAATTCTCTCCAGTTCCATCCGATTTCCTGCAAATGTCATACTCTTGTTCTTTATGGCTGAATAAAATTCCACTGTGTGTATATACCACATTTTCTTTATCTATTCATCTGTTGACAGACCCTGAGGCTGCTTCATAATTTGGCTATTGTGAATTATGCTATTATAATCATGGGTATGCAATGTATCACTATCGTATTCTGACTTTAATTCTTTTGGATAAATATCAAGGAGTGGCATAGATGGGTCATAGACTGGCTCCATTCCCAGTCTTGAGGAACCTCCATGCTGATTTCCACAGTTAAACCAATATTTTAAAAAATCCTAGACAGGCGTGGTGGTGCATGCCTGTGATCCCAGTCAGTACTTGGGAGGCTGAGACAGGAAGATCACAGGTTCAAGGCCAGCCTCAGCAATTTAGTGAGACCCTCAGAAACTTAGTGAGACTTTTTTTCAAAATAAAAAATAAAATAGGGTGGGGGTGTGGCTCAGAGGCAGAATGCCCCTGTGATCAATCCCCACCAACACACATGCACTCACATACACATGCACACGCACACACACACATACACACACACACACACACACACACTCCTTAATAGTCCTAATTCCAAGAAAATTTAAGTTAAACATGTAAAAGAAAAGAAATTTGGTAAGATGGCTGGTATTAGCTAAGGGATGTGCTAAGAAGGAAAGGAGCATCCACTGAACTGGTATCTCTAGATCTCGCCCCTCCCTGGCTGATGAGCAGAGCATGCGGGCTGTGCAGCGCTATCAATTTCCTTTGGCGCTGTGCTGACATTTCTCTCTCAGGCCAAGGCAGCACGCTTCCCTTTTCCCACACAAATGTTGCCTGGTTGGTGGTTAGCAAGAAGCAACCAGAGGAGCAGCTTCATTTGGAGGGTGTCCCAGACACAAATCTAGAGTAGTTCCCATTTGGAGAGTAATCTTTCGGTGGCTGCTGGTAAAGATGTGATTCACATTAAGAACAGCCTTTGTCCTGAAAAGTTGTGTTTTCCAACAGGAGCACGAGGTTGAGAGGACTCTGTCTCGGAGAGGGTGATAGTTCTACCATAGAAGCCACCTTTGTTATAATGATAATGGCTAGCACTTACTGAAGGACTGTTTCCTACAGTAGCCCATTTACAACAGTCCTATGAAGTAGGTATTATGTATCCTCTCCATTCCACAGATACGGAAACCAAGATGTAGGTGTGTTAAGTAACTTGTCCGAGGTCACACAGCTCCAGGGTGGTGGAGATAGGATTTATCCAGGCAATCTGTCCCAGAAGACACTGTAATTAATCACTCCACCCATGGCCTCCTGGCACTGCCCCTTGCTCCAGCTCTGCCATTAACCCGATGACAGAGACCAAATCATTGCCTTTCTTTAAAATGGGGGTGTCACAGGGGACAGATCGTCTCTGTGGTCCCTTATGGTACCACATTCTATAGTCGTATGAATTGTTTCCTCTGCCAGGCTGGGGCACACCCACACTTTGGGTTGGAGGCATGCTCAGTCATGGCTGCAGCCATGGCCCTGGTTACGAAGGGTAAAAGAGTTCTCTCTCTCTCTCTCTCTGTATGTGTATATGTGTACACACACACACACACACACGACCTGGTAAAGTAGCTCTTTGGACTTCAATCTGGGGCCGAGGCAAAGAGGAGAGAGCCTGGAAAAAGGACAGGAAGAAAAGCTGAGATTCTGTTCCTAAAGTAGGAAAGGGAGACCAGACTCCTACCTCAGGCTCAGGTGGCCCCACGACTTTCTTCCACGCTGTCCAACACACCTTACCTTCAGTGCCCCCAACAGCTTGGGAATGTCCAAGGTTATGAAAGTATGAGGCTTATTTTATCTTATTTTATTAATACAAGGCTTTTGATTACCACTTTGCCCAAAAAGAAACAGAGGCAGCAAATGGTTAACCTGATCAGTGAGATGAGACGGTGCCAGACCTCTTGCCCCCCCCCATCTGTCACTTCTTCAACCTAAAGCCCTGCTCTCCATGGGGCTGGGGCTGAGCTGAAATTACTCAAGCAGAGAGAGACCTTTCCAAATTCAGGGCAAAACTGTTTAGTGAAGATAAGTGAAAAACAATCTCAGGGTCCGATAAAAAAAGTTACCTAAGTAAATGTACTCTATGTCTACACCGGAGTACACAGTGCAAGCACCAAAAAGCACGTCATAGAATAACATGGAATGACATGAAGAAAAAAAGTTCTCAATATATGGTTACTAAAAAAAATTGCAGGTAACAAAATAATATGCAGAATAGAATCTTATTTTTTTAAATAGTGATTTTCAAAATATGGGAGATATATTAATAGTAAAGATTTATTGGTAGAAGTATGAGTGATTTTTATCTTTTTACTTTCTTTTTTTTTTGTACAAAGGGACGCCACTTCATTTTGTGATGATAAAATGTCATATGAAGGGCTGGGGGCATTGCTCAGGGGTAGAGTGCTTACTGAGCATGTATAAGGCCCTGTGGTCTATCCCTGGGGCTGCAGAAAAAGAAAAGAAAAAGAAAAAAAGAAGGTATGTGAATTAATCAATTGATTAGCAACAAAAATTTTCCTTGTCATATCAGCTCATTTCTTTATACATCTCATAAATCTCAAGTCTTGAATTTTACCATTGAAATAAAAATAAAACCTGTGTGTTCCCGGTGGTCATGGTAGGTTACATTCAGCAACTGCTTTAGCCAGTGCATCAAGTGTGAAGACTGCCCCCAACTCACTCACGGCATCCTGGTGTCCTCCGCTCTGGGTGTCACCTTCATGAATGTTTTTAGAGTCAATATAACAGACTTCCTCTCCTCCCCCACCCAAAGGCTCCCACAGTCATGGGTCATTCAGAGTTATTTTTAGTACAGCCATGTGCCAAAGACCTAGGAAGTTGGTGATTGAATGAAGTGGAAATCACTCCCATCCAAAGAAAGGGTGCTCACTCACATCCTCCTGGAACCCAAACACTGTCCCTTTCCACAGGGCCTCCCGGCTGTGTGGCTCTGGACCTGTCGCACTGGCTCATATTTTGGGATTTTCTTAGTGGAAACGTTTGTCTTGCGGTCTGGCAGGGGTAGAGTTCGGTGCTTGGGGTGGACTGGTGAGGCAACACCAACATCGGGATCTTCTTTGGTCAAAAGCCTGTGAATTCCAAGATGGCGGGGAATGGATCTTGTTCTCCCTTATGTCCCCAGCACGTAATGCAGTGCCTGGTTTCTGGTAGGAAATCAACAAATAATTATTACTGAATGAATGAAAGAAAAAGTGCGTGACCTAGGTTTTTGGTGGTTTTTTTTTTTTTTGGTACTGCGGATTGAACCCAGGAGCATTCTATCTCTGAGCTATAACTCTTTTTATTTATTTTTTTTATTTTGAAACAGGGTCTCACTAAGTTGATGAAGGTCTTGCTAAATTGCTGAAGCTGGTTTCAAACCTGCGATTCTCCTGTCTCAGCCTCATAAGAACTGAGAATACAGGCGTGCGCCATCACGCCCAGCAAGGGTGACCTAATCTTAATTAATGTTAGCACAGGCGTTTAGACCTGATTCCTTTCCCCAAAAAAGTAATTGGTTTTAGATGTTAATCATCAAGAGAAAAAAATTATTGTTACAACTGAAAGGAAGGTTTCCCTTTTTTCTCTCTCTCCTTCTTTAGCTTTTAAAATGTTACCTCCTTGTGATCTCTTCTGCTTTGAGTTGTTTCTTTGAAAAAAATGAGCTTTTCTTCAAGATGCACACAGGTAATCTCCAAGGTGTGTGTGTGTGTGTGTGTGTGTGTGTGTGTGTGTGTGAGAGAGAGAGAGAGAGAGAGAGAGAGAGAAAGAGAGAGAGAGAGAAAAGGGGGGAGCCTGGGGAGGGAGACACAACAGGGGCCACTGAAGAGAGACTCTACATTTTTTAATTTTGTATTTTGAGCCCATAATTAGAGTGCATGCCTGTAATCCCAGTACTTGGGAGGCTGAAACAAGAGACAAGTTCGAGGATAGCCTCAACAACTAGTGAGACTCTCACCAACCTAGCAAGACCCTGTTTCAAAACAAACAAACAAACAAAAAAAAACTAAAAAAAGGTTGAGGATGTAGCTCATAGGTAGAATGCCTCCAATTTCAATCCCTAGTACCACCACCAAAATAAATAAGTAAATAAATTCATTTAGTCATTTAGAAAATAGCCTTTTGGAGAATTAAAGTTAAAATACTATAGTGATACACATACCCATGTTTATAGCAGCGCAATTCACAATAACCAAATTATGTAGCCAACCTAGGTGTCTGTCAACAGATGAATGGATAATGAAAATGTAGTGTATCTACACACAATGGAATTTACTCAGGCATAAAGAAGAAGAAAATTATGTCATTTTCAGGAAAATAGATGCAACTAGAGAATACTATGATAAGTGAGATCAGCCAGTCTCAGGAAGTCAAGGGTCGTATGTTTTCTCTCATATGTGGAAACTAGAGAGAAAATAGGAATAAAAAGGACTTCATGAAAATGAGGAGAGAGACCAGTAGAATAGTGGAAGGGGGTTGGGGAGGGAGGGGAAGGAGGCTGGATGAAGGGAGAAGTTCAAATAATGTTACGTCCATACACGAAGGTACCACTACCGATCTCACTAGCGAGTACGGGGAGGGAAGAGGGGGAGCGGGTGGGGTATAAAGGAAAATACACCAAGTGATATGTGCATGTGTGAGCTTTGAATCTCACTATGATGTATAATGGCAATGCACCAATAAAAGTATAAAAATTTTCAAAATAAATTTAGAAAAAAAAAGAAAGTAGCCTTTTGGGGATCGCCTGTAGTTTCTAGAATAAAGTTACTACTCTCCTGAGACTCCATCTCCCTTTATTTAAGAAAAGGTCTCCAAGATGGGCCCCCTTGTTACCCAGAGCAGGCCTACACCCTTGTCCTTGGAACAAGATTTGAATCCAAATGCAGATGGTGTAGTCGGAAATTTGTCATTCTCTCTAATAAAAAGCAGCTGGTTGGTGAATAAAAAAGCAGCCGATTGATTGATTCCTCTTATAGCCAACTGACTTAAGTGTGGACCATAAGTTTAATAAGCTCACATGAGGTGGAAGTTGAGCACAGAGGCTGGGGCTGGGGAAAAGAAGAGGAAAGACGATGTAGGAAGGTCACAAGTAACAATGGAAACACCTCAAACTGGCTTTAAAATAAAGAGCATACACCAGCAGGAAGTCCAGAGTGTTTTAGGTGAGGCTGAGTCAAGAGCTCAGTGGTGTCACCAAAGGCCGGGTCTGAATCACGTCGTGCCTGGTTTCCCTCATGGTCACAGAATGGCTGCCAGCAGCTGCCAGGCCTCATGATGCCCCCATTACCAGTGTCCAGCACAAGGGAGAGCCTCTCCAGGTAGCTTCCACAGAGGAGCAGGACAGTGTCTTTCCAAGAACCACTTGGTGACAATTCCTCTTATCTCATTGGTTGGAATCGGGCCACAATTCCCATCCTTGAACTACTGACTGCCACCAAAATATGTTGCTTGGCTTCAATCCACCTTTAAAACTGGAGCGGGGGCCGGGCATGGTGGTGCATGCTTGTAATCCCAGTACTTTGGGAGGCGGAGACCGGAGGATCCGGGTTCGCAGCCAGCCTCAGCTCTCGCTCTCTCTCTCCCTGTCTCTCTCTCTCTCTCTCTCTCTCCCCTTAGTGAGGCCCTCCGCAACTTTGTGAGACCCGGTTTCAAAATAAAGTATAAAAAATAGGGCTGGGGGCATAGCGCGGAGGTAGAACGCCCCTGCGTTCAATCCCCTGTACTGCAAAAAAATAAAAAATAAAAATAAATAAATAAATAAATAAACAAATAAAACTGGAGCGGGTACTCTGCTTTCTCGTGGGTGGGCACATGGGTGAGAACGTGGCACTCTTGGCCCAAGGGGTGCCAAGGGACCAAAATCAACGAGAAGCGACTGACTAGAAGAAGGTGTTGGGGAGAGGGCTGGGAGGAGAGAGGAGCAGGGCCCTCTAGACACGATCTTCAGGGAAGACCACAGAGATTATGAAATGCTTGATGTGGTTGAACATCTTGTAGAAAATGGTGAGACTGAGTTTTGCTTCCTGGGTTGATGCAGGTGAAACCAAGATAGTGCATGAGAAGCCAGGCCAAAGGGACTGGGAACCTATCTGCCCGGGGAAAAAAGGCCACCCCTTGTCCCTTGGCAGGCATGGTCACCCACACCTATTATCCCAGCAACTGGGGGGGCTGAGGCAGGAGGATCGCAAATTCAAGGCCAGCCTGGGCAACTTAGCAAGACCTTGTCTCAAAATACAAAATAAAAAGGGCTGGAGATGTAGCTCAATGATAAAAGCACCCCTGGGTTTAATCCCCAG
>PVJS01001350.1:31702-99935 GCA_004027185.1 Glis glis | reverse complement strand
AGGGGCATTCTACCTCTGAGCTACACCCCCAGCCCTATTTTATTTTTTATTTTGAAACAGGGTCTCACTAAGTTGTGGAGGGCCTCACTAAGTTGCTGAGGCTGACCGCGAACCTGCGATCCTCCGGTCTCAGCCTCCCAAGTACTGGGATTACAAGCATGAGCCACCATGCCCGGCTTAATGCAGATAATTTTAAAGAGATTGTCTACATTAGAGAGAAGTTATAACTCGGAGAAAAAAAAAAGCAAATATAAAAAGGAAATGACCCAACCAGTTTCCACCCACAGCCTTCTTCAGAGCATGTCCAGGGCTACTCTACCATGAAGGTTCTGCTGCTACTGCTGCTGCTTCTTTTTTTGTTTTGTTTTGTTTTGTTTTGTTTTTCTAGCATTGCAGATTGAGCCCTGGGGCGCTGTACCACTGAGATACAGTCTATTTTATTTTTACAGCCCATTTTATTTTTGAGATAGGGTCTTGCTAAGTAGCCCTGGCTAGCCTGGAATTTAGGATTCTCCTGTCTTGGCCTCCCCAAGTACTGGGATTACAGGCGAGTGCCACCAGGACCAGCACAGCTCTAGATCTGATTTCCTCTGTCTCTTAACAATTTGGATTAGATAACTAGTTAGTTTGTATTCTTTTGTAATTGGCTTTTGCATGTCAGTCTTGACTTGCCCTATGAGTTTCCCAGGGGAAAGAGCATGGCTTTGTGTCTCCTCTGTTGGTTGGGATTGAGCTAGGTGCACAGTAGCTCTGATAATTTGCTTTATTTGTTTATTTGCGGTATTGGGGATTGAACCCAGGGGCATTCTACCCCCGATCTACACTCCCAGCCCCATTTTTTATTCTTTATTTTGAAACAGAGTCTCACCAAGTTGCGGAGGGCCTCACTAAGTAGCTGAGGCTGGCTGCGAACCTGCGATCCTCCTGTCTCAGCCTCCCAAGTACTGGGATTACAAGCGTGCGCCACCACGCCTGGCTGATAATTTGCTTTATAAAGGTTCATATCCAGACATTAGCATAGTGGCTCAGGACTTTCGACTTTTCTTAGTCCATTTTCTGCTGCTATAATAGAATGCTATAGACTGAGAAAATTGTAAACAAAAGTTCATTTGGCTCATGGTTCTGCAGGCTGGGAAGTCCAAGGCATCGCACTGGCGTCTGGACAAGGCCTTTGTGCCTGTTGTCCCATGGTAAAGGGTGAAAGCGCAAGAGCCAGCGAGCCAGAGAGGGCTAGAGGGGCCAATTCCCCTTTAATGACAACCCACTCTCGGGATAAGCCACTCCCACGATAATGACATTAATCCATCATCCCCCCCACACACACACTGTTGCATTGGGATCAAGTTTCAACATGAGTTGGGAAGACACATTCAAACCATAGCAGGACCCAGATCCCTGACTCCACAACACAGTTACCTTGGAAAAGTCACTCAACTTCTATGAGACTCAGTTTTCTCATCTGTAAATGGGAACAGTCATCATCCTTATCTCCTGAAGCTGTGTGTGGATGTATATGATCTGTGTAAAGTCCTTGGCACAATACTAGGCACACAGTCGTTGCTTAAGAGGTGGGTGGCTGTTTAACAATACAGAAAGAGCAAGAGCGAAAGAGATGGAGAGAGAATGAGGCTATGTAAACCGTGTCTGCGCTCCTGGGTCCCACTTTGGTCTGTTCCGTCCTCATTTACTTTATAAAAGGGTGCTTATCCAGACCGGAGAATGGTGCTTCAAGGCTTCAACTTGTCTTAGTCCGTCTTCTGACCTGAGTTCCCAGGGCGAGTGGGCTGGACTTTTTTTTCAGTTCCATCCTCCCTCACTCTCTTCTCCTTTTCTCCTCTACTCCCCTCACCCTCTTTGACTCAGCCTGTTGGGTAGGCCCATTCTGCCTACTTTGACTTTGTCTACCTAATCCGTTTGTCTAGGTGTGCCTGCCTCATGCCAGCTGGCTCCAACCCAAGACTCAGTTTACTTGCTGGACTCCCTAGGGAGTCCTCCTGATGGTGTGCTAGATGCTTCCTAAAGCTCCCTGAGAAAACATTAACGAGGAATTTAGCTCTGCACCTGACAGTGGGCTGCTGGAGGTGGAGCTTCAAGAAATGCCTTTTCCAAAGTCCACGCAGACGGCCTGGGTAAAGGGAAGGAGCTAGTTCATGGTTAGGAGGATCTATTAAGATGGGAAGAGATGCATTCCGGGAAGCAAAAACAGCTCGAAGCTTCACTATAGCTCAGTAAGAGGACTGCTTGGAAGTGCTTTGAGATGATCATCCTGGTATAACTGGGAACCTGAGACCATATGTCAGCACATAATTCATGTTTTACTATGGTATTCTTAAGTTCCCAAATAGATGTAGATGTCACTTTTCTAGTTTATGTCTTAAATTAAAAACTGCCGTAAGCAGCCAAACATGACACTAGGAATTTGATTGGGGAAGTGAATAATTGATTTTTGTTATGGATCTTTATGGAGAGAGGAGGAGTCCGAGATGGGCATGGGCATCCGAGTTTCTGACCAAGATAAGCTTGCTACAGAATGTAAGACGTACAGCAGATCCGGAGGCTCCATTCATTTCTGACACGTACTAATTTAAGATGTGACAATGGGTGTTTTGCCAAGCCAGAAGTACCCGTGCCAAGAAAAGCCTATTAGGTTGGTGGCTGAAAGGCTGAATTGTTAGAATTTGCTTAATGGTGAGGCTCTGCCAGCTGCTGCGGGTAAATGCCCACTTACACTTCTGAGTGCCCATCCTTGTTTGCCTGGAGAGGGTCTGGTTTGTTCAAGAAACCTGGTTGCTGAAGGGGAGGTTGCTTGTTTTTTGGTACTGGGTGTTGTTGAACCCAGGGGCATTCTACCTCTGAGCTACACCCCCAGCCCGATTTTATTTTTTATTGTGAAACAGGGCCTTGATAAGTTTTTGAGGCTGGCCTCGAACCTGTGATTCTTCTGTCTCAAGCCTCCCAAGTACTAATATTACAGACTGGTGCCATCACACCCCGGGCCAGGAGGTTGCTTTAAAAGGATCATCAGGCTGATCTCACTAGTCAATACATCAGTGGCCCAAGATTCCTTATTCTTTGGGCCCATGGAATGGGTATCTTTAGTTTGTAAAAGTAACATTGATCTCCCACAAACTTGAAAAGGAAACTGCCAGGAAATTGGGCTTGTGAGTTCAGGTAAAATATCAAGGAATAAAAATGCTAAATTAACAAATGGGTGGAGTAAACAGGTGATTAAACTGTCCTTGGAATCATAATATTTGCTCATTGTTTATTCATTCATCTGGGGCTAACTGACCACCTGAATGACATAGGGCGTGCTGGGATGTCAGGCAGGGCCCTTTATCTTAACAAGGTTTTAATCCAATTGGGCAGACAGACTTTTATACCACCAACAATAATAGAAAGCCCAAATAAGAAGTGAGATAATCAGGGCTAGAGGGTGGGGGTAGCTTAGTGGTAGAGCACTTGCCTAGCCAGGGATGGGCCCAGCACCACAACCCCCCAAAAAAACAAAGCATTAAAGATATGTTTTTGGAGCTCAGACAAGGAGACATCATTCTGACAGGGATGATTCATTCATTCATTCAGATCCTTGTGGGGGACATAAAAATGTAAGTGGGCTGGTTTAGGAGCAGATATGTGTGTATGTCTCTGTCCATATATTTCCTGGAAGAAACTGGAAATATATGGACAGGGAGGGAAGGAGACAAAAAAGAAACGAAGGTTTACTGGGGACCCCCCTCTAGACCAGCAGCTGGAAGTAGGTCTTGTAGATCATATTTTACAGGTGAGAAAACCAGGCTCAGAAAGACATCAATCTTGGATAGTGTGTTTAAAATGGCGAAGGCAACGTCTGGACTCCCAAATGGCTAAGCCATGTCTGGGAATTGGATGGCGAGTGGTGAGGCTCATTTTGTGACCCATTCTTCCGTCACTGTCTTGGAAGAGAAGTGTAAAGTATCTAGCACGGTGCTGGATCATGTGACAATGTGACATGTTGGCTACATGTTTATTTCCTTAAGCCTGGGTGGTCATTGTCCGCACCTGTGACCGCTGGGATTGGATAGCCCTGTGTCATGTGGGGCCTTCTGTGAATTGTGGGTTGTTTAGGAATTGAACGTCCCTGTTAGGAAGGCGTCGGTCCCTCTCTCTTCTCCGAAGTTACTCTATGTATGGGACATGATGGTGTTCTGTTCTGGGTGACAAGAAAGCAAAAGCCATTTTTCATTTATCTTCTTTTTTTTTTTTTGCGGTACTGGGGGTTGAACGCAGGGAGGTTCTACCTCTGCGCTACACCCCCGGCCCTATTTTTTATACTTTATTTTGAACCCGGGTCTCACGAAGTTGCGGAGGGCCTCACTAAGGAGAGAGAGAGAGAGCGAGAGACAGGGAGAGAGAGAGCGAGAGAGCTGAGGCTGGCCGCGAACCCAGATCCTCGGTCTCCACCTCCCAAAGTACTGGGATTACAAGCGTGCGCCACCACGCCCGGCCTTCATTTATCTTTTGAATAATATATTTTATGTAGCTGTGAGCACAGGTACCATGTTCACTTTTTGCAAGTATTAACTGCATTTAATTTCTCAGACTAGCCCCTCCTGGGGATCCTCTATTTCAGGGCTTGGCAAACTTTTTCTGTAATCAATATTTTAAGCTTTGTGGCCACATGGTCTCTGTTGCAACCACTCAACTCTGCCTTTAGAGTTTGAAAGCAGCACAGACAACCCGTGTCCAAGTGGGTGTGGCTGTGTTCCAGTAAAAACAGGCAGTGGGCCGGGTTTAGCCATAGGCCATAATTTGCTAAGCCCTGCTCTATTTTATGAGGAATGAAGCAAGGCTCAAAGAGGTGAAATAATTTAATTTGCTGAACAGAGTAAGGGGCTGAGCTGAGATGCATCCCTGAGCCTATCTGGTTCCAAAGCCTAGGTTCTTCTCATCTCATTCCGTAGCTTACAAACACATATGGACAGACTGTTGGATGGGACCGGCTTGTGTGGGTGACACCAGGATGCCAAATTGGGGGTCAGTGGTACAGATAGCGGGGAAGCAGAACGTGGCTCAGCAGAAAGAACTGGAAATTGTCCGGTAGCCCAGCAGGTATGGGGAGATTATGAGTGTCAGACACTAGAGATGTTAGTGCCCAGTGCCCTCCTGTCTGGGATTTTGAGGACAGGGGGCCGATTTGGGGTGGCAGTTGAGCTGAGCACCAGCCCTGTGACCCTGTGATGATTAGCCACACAGGGGGATCCTAAATGGTCCCCTGTGTGCTGGCCTGTCTTCTCTGATGGGTAACAGCACCCATCAGAGCCTTCTGATCCCTCAGCAGTCTCCCCAACAGGAGCTGCTGGACCTGTGGCCGCTGCTTCCTCCCCATTCTTAGGGTCCGCCCTACTGACCTCTCCTGTCTGCTTCCGAGGCCTGCTTCCCCTGGGTCAGTACCACCAACTTCCCCTGTGCTGTGGTGGCCAGCAAGTGCCCCAGCCCCCTCTCCCTGGCCCCAAGCACCCCACTCCCAGCTGAGTCCCCAGGAAGAACACAAAGGGGAGTAGGACAGTCACAGGGTTCACATTCACGAAGTATCCCAGACAGTTCCCAAAAATCGCACATGCTGGTGGTCACGTACAAAGGGACGCAGGTGAACCGTGTCCTCTCACTGGATGTCTGTGTGACGCTCCTCCTGTGGCTGCCCTTGCTCCAGCCTCTGCCCTCACCCTTGGTGTGTGAGTTGGGACTGCTCCAGCACCTCTCCTGCGTCTCCACTGGTGTCTAGCTAGCGGCTGGGTGTGTCCAGACCCCCTCACGCTCCCCAGATCTGCAGCACCCACACCGCCAGCCTCGAGGGCCAGGCCATATCGTGGGCTCCCTGCACATGCCTCTCTGCCTCTGGAGCCCCTAACTCATGTGACAGTCAGCCCTGGGCCCCAGGCCAGCCACGCCCTCCCCGCCTTGCTGAGCAGCGGCCCGAGGCCAGGCCAGGGCAGTTCTCTTCCTGTCTTCCCCGGCCTTCCCTCTGCTCTCCCAAGGGTGGCTTCCTGACTCTGCTTTGAACCTTCTTAACATTTTTTTTTTCAGGCTGAATCCCAGTTTTTAGTCAAAACTAGAAAACTCCTTGCTTTTTATTCCCATATTTTCTCTTTATTCCCCGACTTCTGCCTCTCCAATGTACTAGGTTGTAGAGCATGCTGTGTGGCCATGGGAAACCCCACATAGCTTCATTATTTCCTTTTATAAAGGCACCTGGTCAACTGGGGGACCCCTAGCAGGAGGTGTGAGGAGTGCTTGCCGTCATGTCTGCTGACCTCCAGGGGTTGGAGTAGTTTCAGAGGTGCTAATGAGGCTCAGGAGGGGCACTTTTATGGAAGTGGATTGGAGAAGCTAGTAGGTGACTGCGGGCAAAAGGACCAGGAGGGGGCTGATTTGGAGGGTGCTGTGAAAAGGAAAGGGTACTGGCAGGAAACTGGATTCCCTCCCCTGGTCCATAGGGCTGAGCTGGAGCTACAGAGGAGGGCCACCAGCACATGCCATTTTGGGGAAGAAAATCAATTTCAATCTCTCTCTCTCCCTCTCTCTCTCTCTCTCTCTCATCCTGCCCACACCCGTGTACCTCCCAAACACAACAGGAATCCCCTGCAGGGTGGGACAGTGTGCAGGGAAGGGCGGAGAATAACCAGGAAAGGCTGTCTACTAGTGATAATAGTGGAACAATATGGGCTTGCTGTGTTACTGCTCTCTCTGTGTGAGTGTGAGTGTGTGTGTGTGTGTGTGTGTTCACACGCGCCCACATATATGCACTTGTATATATCTTGTAAGCCCCTGAAGGTGTCATAATTCATTTGTTTCCAGCATCTTTCAGGGAGAAGGTACTTTCAGAAATATCTGTTGTTTGATAACCAATTCCATTAACTGGTCATAATTGCAAAAATTTGAAGTGGAGAACCGTAGCTATAGTTCCTGTGAGTTTTAAAGGTGGATGGAGTCTAGTCTATCCCACTACTGGGCACATGTCCGAAGGAAATAAAGTCAGTGTTTTGACAGGATATCTGCGCCTCCATGTTCATTGCAGCACTGTTTACAGTAGCTGAGATAATGGAACCAGCCATGAGTGGGTGAGTGGATAAAGGAAACATGGAGCCGGGCGTGGTGGCGCACGCCTGTAATCCCAGTACTTGGGAAGCTGAGACAGGAGGATTGCAGGTTCATGGCCAGCCACAGCTACTTAGTGAGGCCCTCTGCAACTTAGTGAGACCCTGTTTCAAAATAAAGAATAAAAAATAGGGCTGGGGGTGTAGCCCGGACGTAGAATGCCCCTGGGTTTAATCCCCAGTGCCGCAAAAAAAAAAAAAAAAAGAGAGAAGGAAACGTGGCACATACCGCTCTCCTGCAGTATCCTTGGGGGACTCTGCAGATACCCAAATCTGTGGATGCTCAAGTCCCTTATAAGATGGTGTCATATTTGCACGTAATCTGTGCCCATCCTTCTTCTACTTTGGATCATCTCTAGATTATTTGTAGTGCCTAATAAAATATAAATGGAATGAAAATAGTTGGTATACTTTGTTATCTAGGGAATAATGACAAAAAAATGTCTGTACGTGTTCAGTGTAGATGCATCCATGTAAGCTCAGGTATATAGTACATGCATGATCCAAGGTTGGTTAAATCTGGAGAGGGCTGATTATAATGGTGGAAAAGTTTCTTAAGATTCTTAGTATGTCTGTGCACATGTTTTCAACCTCAGAATAACCCTGTGAGGTAGCAGCCTCATAGGGGTATGACATGAGTCCCAGTGTCACTCTCTGCTAGCTGGGTTAGAGTAGAATTCAGAGAGAATGATGTATTCTTTTCTTGGTAGCATGCTGTTGATTCCCCCAAAACCCCTGTGTTTCCTAGGTGTGTTTTTTGTTTGATATTAGGGATTGAACCCAGGGGCATTCTACCTCCAAGCTATACCCCTAGCCCCCTTTTTTTTGCGGTACCGGGGATTGAACCCAGGGGCGTTCTACCTCCGCGCTACACCCCTGGCCCTATTTTTATCCTTTATTTTGAAACCAGGTCTCACGAAGTTGCGGAGGGCCTCACTAATTAGCTGAGGCTGGCCGCGAGCCCGGATCCTCCGGTCTCCACCTCCCAAATACTGGGATTACAAGCGTGCGCCACCACGCCCAGCCCCTAGCCCCTTTTTATTTTGAAACAGGGTCTCACTAAATTGCCAAGGCTGTCCTCAAACCTGCGATCCTCCTGTCTGAGCCTCCCAAGTACTGGGATTACAGGTGTGCACCTGGCTACCTAGGTATATTTGTAATGGGCGGTCTCTCTGCTGCCAGCCAGTCAGTTGTGTCAAATCTCACTCTCTTTTAATGGCACTTGAAAATTGGGGCTTACAAAGGAAGCAGGAAGTCTTAACATAGAATTGACTTCTTCCCCGGTAAATTTTAATTGATTCTGGTACATGTAGAAAAGTGTGTGATGGGTTCTACAAAGAGAGGATTTAATTATGGTTTAAAGTGAGTTCTATAGGAAGTGCTCAGAGGCGCACCAGGGAGAAGGAAAGGAGGGGTCCGGGAGAACTGTGCGAACTGGCTGATGGGAAAATAGGTCTGTGGTGCCGGCATTGCAAGGTGTGAATTAGCCTCACTGGAACTGCCCACTGTGAGTCTTTGAAAGGATCAGCCCTGCTCAAACAGGGACAGGGACAGGGACAGCAGGGGACAGAGCAATGTTCAGTCCTGCATAGCTCTTTTTTTGTTTGGTACTGGTCATTGAACCTGGGGGCATTCTACCTCCAAGCTACACCCCCATCCCTTTTTATTTCTTATTTTGAAAGAGGGTCTCGCTAAGTTGCTGAGAGTCTCACCAAGTGACTGAGGCCAGCCCCCAACCTGTGGTCCCCCGTCTCAGCCTCCCAAGTACTGGGATTACAGGCGTTCACCACCACGCCTGGCCTGCTTGGCTCTTGTTCTTTGTATTGCACTATTTCCTGTGTGATAAATGGATTGAAGAGAAGAAGACAGTTTGCTTGAAAGCCAAAAGATACAGGGGAAATTGTTTGGCAGCAAGTTTTAAAGAATCAGCCATTTTGGGGTAGGAAGAATTCGGATATAGGTAACAACTCTATACATAACACTGTTTCATCTTGACCCCTACAGCAAGGAGCTATTTTATGCCTCTTTTATAGATTGGAAAACCAGAGGTCAAGAAAGTTAGTCTTGAGGCAGCAGAGGTAACTCGGTGAATTCAAAAGTCTGACATCTAAAACTTGGCACATTTAACTGATAAAGCCTATGCAAATATTGCAAAAAACTCCCATATCTGAAACATTGAAACACATCTACCCCCAGGCATTTCAGATAGCGATACTTGACCTCTGTGTGTGTGTGTGTGTGTGTGTGTGTGTGTGTGTATACGTATGTTTGTGTGTATATATGTGCACGTACACATATACATATATACTCCACCTATACACACAGATATGGAAATATGAACACATACATGTATTTGCTGTATATTTTACTGAAATAAAGGTATATAAGACAATTTTCATATACTAATGAACTATTACTCTTACTTATTATAACTTATTATAGCTTACTCTGTAACTTCACCCAGCCAGTTGAGTCTTACAGCATGCTTTTGTTGATGTGTGCAGTGGCCAGCCTATGGGTGACAGTGTTTGACAGGATTCATCCCACTCTGCTAGCTCTTTTCCTAATAAATTTATTTCCATTACATCTGCTGGGTACAAATTATGTTCACTAAACTGAACCCCCCTTTGGCTTCAGCACTGCTGTGGAAGTCGCCCTAGCTATCTTTTTAGCATTTGGTGTCATCCCAGGGATTGGGACATTATCCGATTCTATATCATCTAGCAATATCCATGTTTAGTAACCAGCTCATAAAATTCCTAAAAAGCAAACAGTCGGCTCTGGTGAGCCAGCTCTGGCAGGCCGGAGCGTGTCGCACGCGTCGATCTTACTCACTCCTGCTCCCAGCTCTGAGCAGGTGCTGAATGTGTAGTGAGAGGTTCAGTAAGTGTTGGTGGGATGGATGAATGAGGTTTCAAAGCTCACAGGAGCCAGTCGATGGGAGTTCAGTTCTTACCCCATGAGGTGAGGTCCTTGGTGGGCCATAAGGAATCTTGGGGAAGATCAGGCATTGTGGGCTGTCTCCACCATCAGAACTGCCTTCTGTTGGGATGTTTGCCCTGTGGCAGTGAGATACAAAGATGAGGAGAAGGACGACATCTCTTTCTGTGCCCCTTTCTTCCAGGTTTATTTAATCTTCCGGCATTTTTATTCCCCATCTTCTGGGAAAGGGAAGGCCATCTTGTCCAGCAGTTTAATGTTTTAGGGTAGTCATCAATACCAAACTGAATGACCAGTTATGAAGAACAAAGGATTTATATACCTGTTCTTAGACAGGTCCTTTTACACCTTGTGAAATTAAATAGGGGATATGTTCACATAGTTGAAAAGTCAAAGAGAATATTCTTTTGCCCTCCAAAGACTAGCTCCTTCTAGTGGTCCTTCTAGGGGCTCATTCTAGGTGTATGCTATGCATACTTAAATCAATAAACTTATAAATAAATATTCTCATGTTTTTACTGACATGCATTACATGCCCACATTGATCTGAACTTTTTTTCCCCAGCACACATGACTTGAAAATTATTTCATTACTGTACAAAGAGAAATACCCTTTTCTGTTCTATGCGTTTACCATCATTTATTTAACCCTTTCCTTATCTATGAACATCTAGTGTTCTATTCTAATTTTTCAATTACAAGCAATTCTGCAATTTGTAGACTCCATATAAAATGTTAAAACTAGCTGTAGATAAATTCCTAGAAGCAGAATTGCTGGATCAAGGAGTACATGCATTTGTCATCCCTGTTGGTATTGCCAAGTTACTCCTCATAGAAGACAAGTCGGTTTACAGTCTAACTGCAAGTAAGAACTGGTTCTCCCACCCCCTCCCATAGCTGTTTGGCTCTTGCCATGTGATAAGTATAGTTTCATTAATTTTTAAAATATACATTAACAAAGCATCTTTTTAAAATATGTTTAAGAACTATTTGTCTTTGCTGTGAACTTTCTATTTATACTATCTCCCCACTTTTTTCTAGAGGTTCGTAGCCTTCTATTAATTTGTAGGTGCTCTTCATTTATTAAAAATAGCTTCATGTCTATGATATGATTTATACATCTTCTCTCTAGGTTATCATTTGTCTTTTGATGTTGTTTCTGATGCTTTTTCCCCCATAAATGTATTTTTCATATTGTGGTAAAATATACATGACCACCAGGCGTGGTGGCGCACGCTTGTAATCCCAGTACTTTGGGAGGCGGAGACTAGAGGATCTGGGTTAGCGGCCAGCCTCAGCTCTCCCTCTCTCTCTCTCTCTCTCTCTCTCTCTACCTAGTGAGGCCCTCCGCAACTTCGTGAGACCCAGTTTCAAAATAAAGTATAAAAATATAGGGCCGGTAGTGTAGCGCGGAGGTAGAACGCCCCTGGGTTCAATCCCCGGTACCGCAAAAAAAAAAAAAAAAAAAAATATATATATATATATACATGACCATTTTAACCACTTTTGAGCCTGTGATGGAGATGGAGTAATGACAGAACACAAGAGAACTGTACGTCTTGTTGGGAAAAAGAGAAGAACAAGATGAGGCCGTGCTTTGTCAATCCCAAATACCAGAGGGGAAAGATAGCTTATCAATAATAATAATAATAGCAACAACACTCTAAGCATTTAGATACATTCTCTCCTTCACTCTACACAGGTCTCCGAGGCCGTTCTCATGATCTTATTTTGCAGGTGAGGAGGAAAGGAGTTCCGAGAGACCGGAGGCATCAGATCTTCCTCCACACCATGCGTTCTCATGAACCCCCACATTTATTTATTTTTTGTGTGTGGTACTGGGGATGGAAGCCAGGGGCCTTCTACCTCTGGGCTACGCCCCAGACTTATTTTATTTTTTATTCGGAAACAGGGTCTCACCAAGTTGCAGAGGGCGTCACTAAGTAGCTGAGGCTGGCCGCGAACCTGCGATCCTCATGTCTCAGCCTCCCAAGTACTGGGATTACAAGTGTGCGCTACCACGCCTGGCAAAACCCCCAAATTTAAAGGGCCAAAGGCAACAAAGAAGAGATTTAGAGTGCAGATGGAATCCTACTACAACAGAGCCGTCACCAGTGTCCATCTCCAGAATTTTTCCATCATCCCAAACATATTTTTTTAAAAGTTGTCAGATTTATCAAATTCTTTTCGACTTTTTCACATTTTTGGATCCCAGTTAGAAAGGTCCTTCCCACTCTGAGTTTATTTAAAAATACCATCTCCTGGTTTCTTTCAGTACTTTTGTCTCGTCCCTGGGTGTAGGTGTGTGATCCACCTGGAGTTCATTTGGTGGACGGCATGAGGCTCGCCTCTAAGTGGGTCTTTTCCTTGACTGCCATTTCGTCCTCCAAATGTGGTCTGAGAGCTCGGGATCTAACCAGGGAGATTTCTGGCACTGTTGGTAGCTGTTTCCAGGAGTGCTTGAGAGGTGTGTGTGTGTGTGTGTGTGTGTGTGTGTGTGTGCATGTATGTGTGTTTCCAGAAATTAAGCCTGAGCTAGATTAATGAAATACAAGCTCTACGGTGTTCATGTTTGCTCTCCTCATACAGAATCACATAGGATCACAGACATAGAGTCATTGCGTTGTCTACACCTGTTGAAACATGGTCTACACATAGATTCCCAAAGTCTGCAGTACCCATGGGGTGGGGGGCACTGGACTGATCCAGGGGGGCTGTAGTAGCCTCAGGTACAATTGAATAAAAAATGAGGTGGCAGAAGCCCACATGTGTGCACTGAATTTTTTCTTTTTTTTCTGAGAAGGGGGCTGTGAACCAGTAAGTTTGGGAACCTATGGTCCAGGTATCTCCACTGAGAGAATTGGATAAAACAGGATACAGCGCCAAGTGTGTGGCACGCACGCCTTGGATCCCGGCCTCTCTAGAATTGTGAGTTTGAACCAGCGGGGCAACTTAGTGAGGCCAGTCTCAGAATGAAAAATAAAAAGGGCAGGGGGTGTAGCTTAGTGATAGAGCACCTCTGGATTCAATATCCAGTACTACAAAAAACAAAACAACAACAACAAAATAGCACCTGAAACCAAATATACTGTTTCTTGAACAAGGTGAGCTACAAGGATGAGCAGTTTATGCCCTGACCAAGGTTGTTGTTGTTGCTGCTGTTGTTGTTGTTGTTGTTGTTGTTGTTCTTCTTCTTCTTCTTCTTCTTCTTCTTCTTCTTCCTCTTCCTCTTCCTCCTCCTCCTCCTCCTCCTCCTCCTCTTCTTTTTTTTTGTGGTACTTGGGATTGAACCCAGGGGCATTCTACCTCCAAGTTACACCCCCAGCCCTATTTTTTTTTATTCTTTATTTTGAAACAGGGTCTCACTAAGTTGCTGAGGCTGGCTGCGAACCTGCGATCCTCTTGTCTCAGCCTCCCAAGTACTGGGATTACAAGTGTGCACCACCATGCCAGGTTCTGAGCAGGGTTCTTAAAGGAGGCTGGGGCTGAGACTGAAGCCCAGCAGATGCTCTGGGGCCTCTGCAGGGGGAGGGGTGTCTGTTCCTAGTTGGCACAAAGGTCCTATCTAGACCAGCAGTGCCGGACATTGAGACCTTTTCTCAAGTCTCTGGGCCCACTAGCAAGTAGCCCATGAAATCTCCACCCAGTCCAGGTGTTCCAGCTGTGCCGGGCCTCCCATCCCCTGACCCTCAGGGCAGCCAGGCAGGGTCAGGCTTAGGCATCGGTCAGTTGTGTGTGTTCCGGCAGGTGGGGTGGAAAAGGTTGGGAGGCATAGACCGGAGACCTTGAACTTGCAAGTTTCTCTAAGCCCAAGGCACAGCTGGGCTGGGTTCCCTGCTGGAACCTCCTCCTCACAGGGTGCCAGGGGACACCAGCAGGACCTGTCACATCTAGAACAGTGTGAATGGTGCACCCTGATGTCTCCTGGGTCCCTATTCATCTCACAGGAGCCTGTGGGTGGCCCTGTGGAAGAAGCAGTTGAAGTGGGGGACTGTGTCTTTTTGTGTATGAGTGGGTGAGTTCCAGAGCTTTCCTCGTCTGTTTTCACTGTGCCCAGCTTAGTACTTAACTAAAAGAAAAAGGAAAAAAAAAGTTTAGTAAGTGAATGGCAAAATGTCAGGTTCTAAAATAACCCGAGGACGTTCTGGTTTGAGCCATGTCTGGTCCCTTTCCTCCGTATGTTTGACCTCACTCCCACTGTGAGCTCTCCAGGCCCGGGAAGTGGTCGCTCTGCTGCCTGCCCAGCTCCCCTCACTGTGCCTGCCTGGCACATTCCGGCTGCTAGAATGTTTCAGGGGCTGAATTCTCCATCCCTGCTGCCCTCTCTGTGTTTGATGGGTATACAGCTAAGTTCAATAGTCAGGTATACAGATAGTTTGTTGTTTAAATGTTAAAATGCACTTTACCTAGAAACAGTAAATATTTAGATTATTCGTTGGGTTTTGCTTTTTCCTGGTTACTACTAGACTTTCTTGGCTCTTTTTAAAAGATAAAATTTACATGCAGTAACATTTATGCTTTTACTGTACGATTCTGAGTTTTAACAAACACACGTAGTTGTGCAACCACATTGCAATCAAGACATGCAATAGTTCCATGTGCCCCCAAATTCCCAGTGGTGCCTCATGGTTAACGTGTCCCCACTCCCCCTTCCCTTGCATATGACAACCGCAGATCAGTTTTCTGTTCTGGTAGTCTCTCGTTTTTGAGAATTCACGGAGATAGAATCATTACACTTAAATAGAATCGTAACATATTAAGTCTGGCTGGTATAATGCATTTGAGATCCATCCTTGTCGTTGCCTGTATTAATAGTTCATCCCTTTTTACTGCTGAGTTGTATTCCACCGTATGATTACTTGGTTTATTTGTTCACCAAGTGAAGGACATTGGGGTTTTCCCACTGTATTACAGTAGTCCCCCCTTCTCTATGGTTTTGATTTTTGCAGTTTTCATTACCCGTGGTCAACTTAAGCAACTTTCAGCAGATATTTTGAGAGAGAGAGAGAGAGAGAGAGAGAGAGAGAGAGAACGAGCGCAAGAAAGAGCAAGAAATACAGCCAAAGGGACATAAGAGACCACATTCACATGACTTTTATTATAGTATACTGTTAAAATTGTTCTCTTTCATTATTGGTTATTGCCTTAATCTCTGACTGTGTTTATTTTATAAATTCAATGGCATCATAGATATGTAGGTACAGGAAAAAACAGCATGCATAGGATTTGGTGCTATCTGAGGTTTCAGCCATGCGCTGAAGGTCTTGGAACATATCCCCATTACATAGTGGGGGCTACTGTACCGGCATTCTGTTTCCATCTACTAGTGGAGGGGAAGCTTTCTAGAGAACCATTTGATACTAACCAAATGTGTTTGGCATCTCTTTTGACAAAGCTTTTTGGGCAGCATCCTCCCCCAAGCAGTCTGTATAATTGTGTACCAAATAGCCCTTGATGGTGGCATTGATAGTGATATTGTTACTGTGCCCAAGTCTGGTTGACATCTCACCAAGCGGCCTTCCTTAATTATTCTCAGCTTCTCTCTACTCTGAGTGACAGGCCTTCTGTGATGTTGAAGCCAATTTGAAATGTTACAAGGAGATTTCTCTGAAAACTCGGAACCTAAACTAGACCATTTCCATATACTGTTTTCTACTTCAGAGGAGAATAGTGAGACAGAATTTCTTTCCATGAGAATAGAGGAAGACTCCTTAGCAGTGGGGACCAAGGAGGAAGGGAAGGGGGAAAAGCCCATTGAGCGCATGGGTCTTGAACAGGCTGGGAAAGCGGGTGCCTGGTGATGTGAGGCCCACTGTGTTGCTAGTTGTCTGTGATTATCTTGCATTATGGAAACACAGTTCATAAACATTCTGTAAGAGTAAGGCCTGGCGTGCAGTTGCACTGCAATGAGGGGAGCTGGTGTTTATGTCCGTCCTCGGGAGTGTGTGGCCTTTCAGGTGACCAACTCTGCCTCTTTAGATGTTTGTCTCCCAGTGACTTAGAAAAAAAACCCAGTGGTGGCGTGCAGTACACTTTGACCTTGACTTGCATGCTCTTGCAAGAGGTCTCTTGCTCTCTATTTCTCTTTGCTGGGATGAAGGGCGATATGGTTGGCTATGGTTTGTTCTGCCAAAAGTTTATGTGCTCGAAGCTTGGTCTCCGGTGTGGTGGTGTTGGGGTGGTGGGACCTTTAAAGAGTGAGGCGAAGTGGAAGGTAATAGGGTCACGGGGGCTCCACCTTTATGAATGGATCAATGCTGTCACTCAGGAGTAGGTCTCATTTCCAAGATCATGAAAGAGCAAGCCTGACCCTCCCTGGTCTCTTGCTTGCTGTCTTGCCTGTGACCTCTCCCTCTTGAGTCTTTTCTCCCTCTGATGCCATCCACCATGTTGTGACGTGGCCAGAAGGCCCTCATCAGAGGTGGGACAGATGGGACTGGCCAACCTTGGGAAACTCTGAGCTACGTAAACCTCTTTTCTGTACCTAGCCTCAGGTATTTTGTTATAGCAATGGCAAATGAACTAAGAGACCCAATGGGCCTCTTGGGTCTCTAATGTTGTAACCACCCTTTTAGAACCCCCAGCACACAGTAATCCTTGTAGCCTGCTAGGTTTGCAAGTCCAGAAATGACAACCCATGCTGGAGGAATGTTCCTGCGGCTGCCATTGCTCACCAGACATGCTGGGGAGACCATGTTCTGTACGGACAAAGCCTGGGCCAGCCAAGCCGGTCCCAGCCCCAGCCCGAGCAGAGCACAAATCAGAACTCTCACTAAGCTCTCACTAAGGTGAGCTCTGGAATTAGATGCTTTCTGAATCCAGTTCTCCCAAGAAGATGATCTGGCAAAAGATCACCAAAGCCTTTAAAAGACCCTTAAATAGATGTGCATGTAAAACTGTCTTCCATTAACAAATCTATCAAAACACAAACCTAATGCATTCTTTGGGCAATTTCCAAGCACTGAGCTTCTTTTGAGCTGATACTGGGTGGATTATTGGGACTTCCCCCAGGTGGTTATTTCATAACCTTCTTTTCTTGCAAGCGACATTTAAAATGCTTCTCCTCAGAAGCACGCACATTAAGCCAGGAGAAAATCCTAGGATGGGAAGTGATCTCCTGGCTAAGGCCTTGTCTGCGAGTGAGCCTTTGCTGACCTGAATCAGGAATCATTAATCCTCCTTTGCTGCTGCATCCTACTGACTTTGAAATGGAGAATTACACATCAGAGACATTTCAAATGCATGTGTGCATCCCACAGTGTACGAAGGTGATCTGAATTCCACGTGTCAAGCCACATGCTAATGACACAAATGCTAACGTCTAGTGTAAGTCACGCATACTTTGAACACTTGCCTGTATTGATGGGGCTTGAGAAAACTCTGGTGTGTGTAAGTACATTGATGCTTTTTTAGTGCATTGCTTAGTCCCTGTTCCTGATCCTCTTCCCCCAGAGAGCCACGTTGCTAACCCTCCCCTCCTGCATAGTGGCTCACATGTCACTTTCTCAGTGAAGCTGATCTTGACCACCCAAGACAGGTCACCTCTCTGAATCCCATTTTCTGCCTTACTTTTACCCCCTAGCACTTAGCAGCTTCTAAGGTACGTCATCATAATGTTACTATTTTTTTTAATCTTTTTAAAAATTAAGGCTGTTATTTATTCTGTGACTCTTTGGGAAGGTATCTGTCTCTGTTTTATCCCAAGCATCTAAAACAGCACCTCATATACAATAGGTGCTTAATAAAAATTGTAGAGTGAATGCCTGCGGGTGTTCATGAGGGCGTGCATGGCCCAGTGTTTTGGTTATCGGTTGGTGTTCATTTCTTGACTGAAAGGAAAGGCCCAGCTCACAGTGGAGGAGACAGTGGACTGCACAGATGCAGCTGACATCTCTTACCTCAGTGGGGTTGCCTGGAGCAAAAAACCACCATGCCAGGGGGCTCAGGCTGGTCCTGGAGACGAATCCAAGTACTGCCCCTAGTGCAGGGCACTTCCACTCTTGTAGTGAAATTCCATCTCCTGCTCTAAATCTCTTCTTTGTTGCCTCTGGCCCTTTAAATTTGGGGGTTCCTGAGAATGCATGGTGTGGAGGAAGATCTGATGGCTCCCCACTTCCTCAGAACTCCTTCCTCCTCACCTGCAAAATAAGATCGTGAGAACGGCCTAGGAGACCTGTGTAGACTGAAGGAGAGAATGTACCTAAATGCTGAGAGTGTTGTTGTTGTTGTTAGTGCTTAAGCTTTCCCCTGTGGTATTTGGGATTGACAAAGCACAGCCTCATCTTGTTCTTCTCTTTTTCCCAACAAGACTTACAGTTCTCTCAGGCTCTGTTGATATTCTATTCTCCATGACTTATATTAAGCATGGTGAAAACCTCCTTCTCATGGAGGGTCAAATTCATGTCTGCCTTTCTGGCCGCATTTTGAAATTGGAAGAGAAAGTTCACGTGCTGCCGCATGCAGTCCCTTTGAGTTTTAATAGTGGATGAAAAATACTTCTTTAGAAATTCCAGAATGATTTTCCTCTGCTTGAGGAATTTGAAGTTGGCTTTTTAAAAGGATAAATGATGAGCTGGGTAAATGGCAGACTGGATGAGCCGGTCCCCTTGTGTCAATGGGGTTCCATGCGATGGTGCCACAGGTCAAGGATGCACAGAGGGGAGCCTTCTTGTGGCAGGTGGTTCAAAACATCCAGGGAAACCCCCAAGGGGCCCTTTTGCAGGTCAGCCTCCCTGGAACAAAGGTGGTCATTGGGGCCAGACCCATGACCTTTCCATATTCATGCAGGTCTCCCCTTCAAAGAAGATTTTTAAGTAATTTCCTTCCCCCAGGGGTCTGGAGCAGCTGTGTGTAGAACATTAGGATGATGCCTTTTTTTTTTTGCGGTACTGGGGATTGAACCCAGGGCCATTCTACCTCCGAGCTACACCCCCAGCCCTATTTTTTTTATTCTTTATTTTGAAACAGGGTCTCATTAAGTTGCGGAGGGCTTCACTAAGTAGCTGAGGCTGGCTGCGAACCCAGATCCTCCGGTCTCAGCCTCCCAAGTACTGGGATTACAAGCATGCTCCACCACGCCCGGCTAGCATCAGGCCTTTGAAAAGTAGAGACTGATGAATTTAAGAAATGCTTACCCTTGGATGGTCAAGAGGTAGCATAGATATGTTTTAAAGTATCTGTGTAACCCTTTATGTGAAGCAAAAAGAGAGTGAGTTGAGAGAGAGGAGAGAGGGAGAGAGAAGGAGAGAGAGAGAGAGAGAGAGAGAGAGATCTTTGCCAAAAATGTTGTTTAGGGGAAAAAGAGGTCTGGCTCCTGGCTGGTGCAGGAGCACCCGGTCCCCTCTGAGTGGGGGCTGGCCTGCCACCTGTGCTCTTGTGCCCACCAACAGCAGCAGGCTGGAGTTTGCTACTGCTGCCACCAGCCTTTGTCCTGATCATTCAGAGAAGAGACAATAGGTAAAAATGGGCCTGACTTTTTTTTTCCTTTGGACTTTCCTGTGTTTTCTGTATTAAGCACATATTACTTTATAAATGGGGAAAATAATAAGTACCCCAAAATGATTATGATGTGAGACTCTGTGAAGGCTTTGTAAGTGGAGGGGAAGACTGTGGGTGAGAGGGCTTTTGTGGGGCAGCAAAGGTGGTGTGTTTCAGCCTGGTGCAAACCTCTGAGGGCGTCTCACCTGAGGATGGTTGGAAAGGCAAGGAGAAGCCACTTCGGTTTCATGCTGAGGAAGAACACCCCCTTCCCAAGAAGAGCCTTGAACTGTCACAAGAAATGTGCCTCAGGATTTCATATAGCTCTTTGAATTTATAGTATATTGTCTAAAAGGCTAATTGTCTGAAAGTTAAACTGTTCCCTTGTTGGTTGCTGTGAGCATAAAGGAAGGTTCACAGAATATTGGAGAACAGTGGTGTGTGGGACGAGAGGAGAGTCAAGAGATGGGCATCAGTCCCAAGAAGTCCCCAAGGCCCCTTCGTCAGTCAGCTTTCTGTTGCTGTGTGATAATCAACTGAAAAGGAGGAAAGACTTACTTTGGCTCCTGGTTTCAGTCCCTGGTCGGCTGGCCTGTTGCCTTTGGGCCGGTCTTGAGGCAGCACATCATGGTGGGAGCGTGTGGCTGAGAAGACTGCCCACCTTGTAGCAACCGGGAAGCAAGAAAAGGGGCCAGGATCCCCTATCCCCTTCAAGGGCACACCCTATGACCTAACGTCTTCCCACTAGGTCCCCCCTCCTAAAGTTTCTGCCGCCTCCCTGTATTACCACAGGATGGGGACCAAACCTTCAACACATGACCTTGGGGGGGGCATTTAAGATCCAAACAGTCCTCTTGTTTAAGCTGAAGTTTTCCTCCTGTGCCACCGGAGCTGATATTTTTTCATAATGTGTCTAGGTAGTGCTGAGAGCTTACAAATCTGGCTCGGTTTTGCCTTTTATGGGGTACTGTCATTATGAACAACATATTCCTAAACAGACTTTAGCTCTGAGTCAGTCTGATGTGTCTCTGGCCATGACCGACGACACCCTTCGATCTCCTCGTATTAGTATGCATGTCATGGCATGAGTGACTGGTACGGTCATCGCCAGGCTCCCGTGGTTTTTTTTTTTTTTTTTTTTTTTGCGGTACCGGGGATTGAACCCAGGGGCGTTCTACCTCCGCGCTACACCCCCGGCCCTATTTTTTATAGTTTATTTTGAAACCGGGTCTCACGAGGTTGCGGAGGGCCTCACTAAGTAGAGAGAGAGAGAGAGAGAGAGAGAGCTGAGGCTGGCCGCGAACCCGGATCCTCCGGTCTCCGCCTCCCAAAGTACTGGGATTACAAGCGTGCGCCACCACGCCCAGCCGTGGTTTTCATTGGCCAATGGTGACCTCAAGGCCAAGCCTGGCCACTGCTTTTTTCTTTTAACATCCCATGTGCTAAGAGTGGTTTTGACATTTTTAAGTGATTAGAAACAACTAAAAGAACAGTATTTTGTGACATGTGAATATTATATCACATTCAAATTGTTTCAGTATTCATAAATATAGTTTTGTTGGGACACAGCTACACCCATTTATTTGGTCTGTGACTGCTTTTGCACTACGATGGCAGAGTTTAGTGGCTGTGACAGAGACCATGTCACTGTCATAGCTGGGAATATTTAATGACTAGTCTGTTATAGAAAATGTTTGTCCCGTCCCCTCACCCCCAGTTCATCATTAGGGTGAGCATGTTGTACTTTGGTCCTGTTATGTTGTTTTATTTTTAATTCTGGGATCAAAAAATGCATCAAATTAATTCCAATTATACTGTAAAGTAACAATTCTTACTTTGATCACACTTTTCATACCCTCCTCCATGAAATCTGAAAATGTTAACGAGAGAATGGATAATCTATCAAATCCGCAGAGCCAGGTGTCCATAAGAAAGCCCTCTGATGCTTTGAGAGAAGAAAAAACATTATTCCCTTCATTTACCCTCTCCCTCTTTTCTTCCAACATTTTATTATGAACATTTTCAGGTCTACTGAGAAGTTGGTAGGACTCTACAGCAAATATCAATTTTCTCACCACCCAATTTTTTCACCACACTTGCTAACATTTTCCTGTATTTTCTTTACTACGTATCCATCCATCCATCCATCCATCCATCCATCTATCCGTCCTTCCTTCCATCCACCCATCCTTCCATCCATCTCAATCTTGATACATTTCACAACAAGATGCAAGTATTGGTACATGTCAACTCTGGGTTACTTTCATTTTCACTGTTGCTTAGGAAGAGTCTGAAGGGTATAGAATATTTTTATTTCATGAATGGAATAAATGGGGTCAGTTAAAAGTAAATAAGAGCAAAGAGAGAGAAAATAATTAAAGCCTGGTGTATCCGTCAGCATTCTTGCAGCTGTAATCTAAAGATTTACCATGTGACTTAGAGGAAAGAAGATCTATTTTCTTACGGTTTTGGGTTCAGTCCATGTGAGGCTGGGAACTCCGCATCACAAGGCATGGCGGGAGGCAGAAGGAGAGTACATGGGCTGTGCTCTTTATATCACTGAGGCCGGAAGCTAGAGAGAGAGCAGGGGGAGGAGGAACCATACATAATCCCCAAGGCTGCACTCCCAGGGACCCACCTCCAGCCACACCCTACCGACTGCACAGGGCAGCACACCTGGAGAGAAAGGGCGTACCTGTGCATACAGGGATACATCTGGCCTCTCTCCCTCTTCTTATAAAGCTGCCAGTATTCAATCATGGTGACATTATTGAACGGCCTATGTGGTACCACCCAGATAAATCCATTAGGGATTCCAACCCTCATGACTCCACTACATCATCCCTGAATATTAATAAATGAGCTCTTTAGGGGCCACTTTATATCTAACTATAACATTTGGGTTAAAAGTATGTGTGTACTTATTATAAATATATTAATATAAATATATAAGCATATACATATATAATGTACAATAAATACAGAAAATAAAAATAATACATTAAAATATAAGTAAATATATAAATACTACATGCATTGTAAAATGCTGTATATATGTATACAGGCACATGCATAGATGTACATATGTATATGTCTGTATATAAAATGAGGGAACAGGCCTGTCTGTAAGGTAGTGGAGTCTTTGAGAAGCTGTTTAGAGAGAAAGGCATGTAGCAGTGCCCAGACACTAACAGTATTGTGAAGTTAAAGATGCCAGAGGCACATGGAGTGTCTCCATGGTGACCAGACGTGTTGGGAGGCGGAGACTGGAGGATCTGGGTTCCCGGCCAACCTCAGCGCGCATGCGCGTGCGCGCGATCGATCGATCGATCGATCTCTCTCTTTCTCTCCTCTCTCCTCTCCTCTCTCTCTCTCTCTGTCTCTCTCTCTCTCTCTCTCTACTTAGTGAGGCCCTCCGCAACTTCGTGAGACCCGGTTTCAAAAATAAAGCATAAAAAAATAGGGCCGGGGGTGTCGCGCGGAGGTAGAACGCCCCTGAGTTCAATCCCCGGTACCGCAAAAAAAAATAAAATAAATAAAATAAATAAATAAATAAATAAATAAATAAATAAATAAATAAATAAAAGCAAGGAAAGCCAGGTGTGGTGGCGCACGCTTGTAATCCCAATACTTGGGAGGCTGAGACAGAAGGATTGCAGGTTCACAGCCAGCCTCAGCTACTTAGTGAGGTCCTCCGCAACTTAGTGAGACCCTGTTTCAAAATAAAAAATAAAAAATAGGGCTGGGGGTGTAGCCCGGAGGTAGAATGCCCCTGGGTTCACATCCCCAGTACTGCCAAAAAAAAAAAAAATACTAATAATAATAAAATAAAAGCAAGGAAGCCCGTGGTGGTGGGGAGAGTGTGGGCGTGGGCAGCCAAGTCATCCAGGTTGTACAGCTTTGGGCACTTGGCCATGTTCCTGCCCATCACAGGAGAATCACAGAGAAGCCAGAGCATTCCTGCGTTCTGCTGTGGTTCTGCAGGAACCTGTTTGGGCCAGCTCTGAGAGAGCATCCAGAGGCAGAAGTGGACTTGCGTTCATAGGCAACATCAGCAGGGAGGGGGGGAGACCACAGGCCGAGCACAGCAGATGCCCTGTGCCCCTGGTGTGCTAGCCACAGCTAGGGAAGGCATTAGGCCATCTTCTATTTGACCGACCCAGTGAGGAACATTTTGACAATCAGGAATCCTTTTTTGATGGAAATAATTAATCTTTAATTGATCCATTGTGGCAACTCATTTGTGTGTGTGTGTCGGGGTGGAGGGTACTGGGGATTGAACCCAGGGGTATTCTACCTCTAAGATACATCCCAGGTCCTTTTTATTTTTTGTTTTGAAACAGGATCTCTCTAGGTTGCTGAGAGTCTCACTATGTTGCTGAGGCTGTCCTCAAACCTGCAATCCTCCTGTCTCAGCCTCCTGAGTACTGGGATTACAGGGGTGCGCCACCATGTCAGGCTGCAACTCATTTTTTTTTTTTACCGAAGTCCTCAAATCCCTCTCCTTCAGGTCCTTTTAAATATATATATATAAATATATTTATATATATTTAGTATTATATATATTTAATATTATATATTTATATATATTATATTTATATATATATTTGCATAGGAATTTATGATTTTAAAGGCTCCTTCCTTCCTTTTGGATTAAGCTTAAGCCCAGGGATGTTCTACCTTCTGAAATACACCCCTAGTCCTTTTTATTTTTTTCTTTTGAAACAGAGTCTCACTAAGTTGCTGAGGGTGTCACTAAGTTGCTGAGGCTGGCCTTGAACCTGTGACCCTCCCGTCTTAGCCTCCCAAGTACTGAGATTACAGGGGTGCACCACCACGCCTGGCTAAAGCACTTTTCTTTGGTAGTAACAGCTCCCACCATGATCCTCTGGGAGTTATTATCCCAATTTCTTAGGAGAACTTTAAAATTTTACACATTGCTGCAATATCTTGGGGAAAATTGTTTAAGGAATACATTTAGGGCAACCTTTAAACTTTTTGTTTAGGGCAAACGTTCCAATAAATGTACATTGCTATATGCCATACGTGGGCAACAGCGAAGGTGATTTTTTTTGGCAATTGACTTTTTAAAGGCCGCAATGCTGTTCCAACTGGTTTGGCTTGGAAATTTTTGACGTGGCAGTTTTTGTTCCTCCTGACTCAGCCTTCCAGGTATTGAGATTATAGACATGCACCACTGGGCCTGGCTCGAGGTGTTCTTCTTTGATTTATGTATAATTGATTCAGTTGTGCAAATGTATTTATCAATAGGTAGGGCACTTTTAGAAAACATATTATTCAGAAGATTACAGAATATATCCTGTCCATCAGTTGTTAGCTTCATAAAACCACATGATGTGGACGGTAGACAGATGATGTGGAGACCATGCGATTTTTCTTTTCCTGTGCTCTCTGTGTGTCTAGCCCTGGGCAGACCTGCTGTGTTCAGCCCTTGATAATGGCTGTGGTCACCGGTGGCTGCGTTTCCATTAGCCCCCCTTTCCTGCACTTACGTGACCCAGGGTTAGTGTTATCTCAGCGTCACCCAGCAGAAAATCAGCTCAGAGACGCTCGTGCGCATGCGGTGTCACACTCATGTTTTCTACGCTTACCTTAGTGTTTAATTTTAGTATTTTGTAGGTAATTAATTGTTTTTTATATCAAATTATGGGAAAATTATAAGTTCTATTGTTTTGATTGTGATTTTAAAAAGGTGTGAGTTTGAAACTTGCTCTATGCCGAATCAGCGTCTTACATTGTAAATTACTTTACAATGAGAGTAAGAGACTCAGAGTAACGTAAAAGGTTCAGTTGCTCCTAACTCAGAGTTCTCGTGTGTGAAGGTCTCCTGTGATTTCAAATACATAATATTTTAATGTAGCACTGTCTGTATATGAATATTTTTTTCTCCAGGAAAGGTTCTAGTCTCTGCCCTGGTTAATTTAAATGTGTAGTCCTTCAAAGTTTTATTTCCCTTTACATCTCAGAAACATAATTCAAATATCTTAGAGTACTTCCAGGTCCATAAACGTTCTTCACCAATTCTTTACAAAATTACTAGATAAAATATATATTATTTTCAATAAATAGGTAATGGTTATAGTAAATGTCCTTTCTCCCAAACATCCATGGAAGGCAATTTAATATATTTGTATGTGTGTGGGGGGGGGATTCGACATATATTAGCCAGAAGACCCATGGTGGTTGTCTTTAGACAATGGGTCATGTCTACGTAATTTCTTTTTATTTTATTTTTGGTGGTGCTAGGGATTGAACTCAGGGTCTCATACATGCTGGGCAAGCCCTCTACCACTGAGCTATACTCCCAGCCTCCATCTAGGGAATTTATATTTTCCTTTTGCTCATCAGTTTTCTAAAATTTCTACAAGAGATTTTAATAAGAAAGAAAAATAAGAAATAAGAAAAAATAAGATAAGAAGAAAAAAAGTAGGGTCATTTATACCTGCTCCCTAGCCTCGTCCTCACCCAGGTGAGATGGGGTTTGCATCCATACAGATGAATTGAAGTTCTTCATTATTCCCTAAGTTAGTTTGTTTCTCAAATCAACCCAGAGGTCAGGAGAAACAGCATTTTGGTGTCACCAAAGCGGCCCCTTCCCTGTGGCTGCAGCTTCTGGGTTAAGGACCAGCAGCAGAGGTTCAAGTGCAGGGATTGCTCCAGGCTCAGTGGGTTTTCTGGCTTCTTCTTGGAATCCTGGAGTGCAGAGGGTTGTTCTCCGGGTGAGTGTGTGTAGATGTGAGTCGTAGCACATGTCTGCAAGTCAGGATGTTTTTAAGACAATATGGAGTGAGCATGTGACCCAAAGGTGGTTTATGATACAGACTATACTCCAGGGAAATGCTAAATAGTTCAAAGCTTTTATCTGTCTGTACTAATTTTTAAAACCAAGAGATTCTGACAGTTGAATTAATTTAAAAAAAAAGAAGCTGGGCGTGGTGGTGCACGCTTGTAATGTCAGTACTTGGGAGGCTGAAATAGGAGGATCGCAGGTTCGCGGCCAGCCTCAGCTACTTAGTGAGGCCCTCTGCAACTTAGTGAGACCCTGTTTCAAAATAAATAATGAAAAATAGGGCTGGGGGTGTAGCTCAGAGGTAGAATGCCCCTGGGTTCAATCCCCAGTGCCGCAAAAAAAAAAGAACAAATCCTCAGGTCATGTGGGAATTGTAAAAATGTTTTGGAGACAATAGTTTTAACTGAATCAATAAATAATGCAATAATATATAAAGCGCTGGAATCAATACCTGACCTCCTATCACCCCCCCATGTCAGCCTTAAATGAAACCAGTGCTGTGCAGATGTTTCATGGACCATTTCATTTATTATATCTATTTGGTTTTAGAACAAATGATATCTTCTTTGAGGATGTTTTGTTCCTATTTAAATTCTTTGTTATCTTGAATAGGCACAGTAACAATAAATTTATTCAAAAGCCTAGGATAGGAAAGAATTTTAATTAACCCTATCATTATACATTTTTCTATTAGAGTTAATGGCATTAACTTTATTATCTGAGCAATAATAGTTGTTTTTAATTTTAAAAAAATTGTACTAGGGATTGAACCCAGGGGCATTCTGTCTCTGAGTTACGCCCCCAGCCCTTTTTGTTTTCTCTTTTGAAGCAGGGTCTTGCTAGGCTGCTGTGGGTCTCGCTAAGTTGCTGATGCTGGCCTGGAACCTGCCATCCTCCTGTCTCAACCTCCCAAGTACTGGGGTTACAGGTGTGCGCCCCCACACCCAGTTTTTAATTAAATTTTACTTTGAAAACGTTAATACTGAAGAAATGAGGTTTTGATGAGTTTTGGAAGCCCCCTGACCGTTGTGTAGTGCATACATAGCTTGCTTTGCTTTGACAGGCCTGCTATATGGAGCAGATGTTTCTGGGTGTGATATGTGTGTGTGTGTGTGTGTGTGTGTGTGCGCGTGTCTGTGTGTGTGAAGTGATGATGTGTGTGGTGTGAATGTGGTGTGTGTATATTTGTATGCATGGTTTTCGCATATGGGGGAGTGTAATATGTGATGTATAGTATTGTGTGGTGTATGTAATGTATATGGTGTGTATGTGTGTTTGTCTGTGAGTGTATGTGTGGAGCGTGTGATATATATGGTATATGCATGTGTATATGGGAAGCGAGTGCATGCTTGAGCAACATGTGGCATGTGTACACAGATGTGGAGCGTGTAATGTATGTGGTAAGTGTGTGTTGTGGAGAGTGTGCATGTGGGCGGGCAGTGGAATATACCAGAAAGCATGCAGGTCTCATGCTCTGATTTCAGTGGAGGAAAGGATTTCTGGAAGCAGCAGCAGATGGTATGAAGCGTGCAGCTGTAAAGTTAGAAGGAAATCATAGCAAGGACCAGATTGGTTCTGGGGCCAATGCAGACACCGCCTCATAAAATCAAGCCCCCAGAGCTGTAAACATCAGAGCGCAGAGCCCCAGGCAACCTGGGGGCTGCAGGAGCTGCAGTGGGCTCCATCCACAAAAGTGATGTCTGCCAGCTTCCAATCCCCCGTCCCACAGGAATTCTAGTCGTGTGGCTGGTTCAGAATGCTTTCTAACTCTGCAGATGGCTTGAAGATTTCAGCATCTTCCCATTTTACTTTAAGGTCAAAAGGATTCTAATTAAAGCTAAAGCTACAATCTCAATGTCATTGTTTAAATGAATTTGCCAAGACTGGAGTTGTGCGATCTTTTCAGGGGAAATCTAAGATGGTAATTTCCCACAGAAGTATAGTCTAATAATTAAGCCAGATAATAGCGCTGAAGAATGAGTTAGGGATATGCCCTTTTGGAGCATAGTTTTTATAAAGAAAAACTCTCTCCCTAATTATAAAAGTAATAGTGGGCATTGGGGGAAGGGAAGTTGGAAAGAAAATAAACATTACCTATAATCTCACTGCTCAAAGAGAATCACTGTAGATATTTGGTTACTTCCCAGTCATATGTGAAGATGGTTGTGTCTTGGTTTATTTTGCAGATCTGTGTTCATATTGTAGATACAAAGGCTATCATCTCTCCATTTGCCTTTGTGTGTGTGTGTGTGTGTGGTACTGGAGATTGAACCCAGGGACATTCTGCCTCTGAACTACACCCCCAGCCCTATTTTTTTTTGGGGGGGGGAAGCAGGGTCTCACTAAGTTGCTGAGACTGGCCTCGAACTTGCGATCCTCCTGCCTCAGCCTCCCAAGTACTGGGATTACAGGCATGTGCCACCACATCTGGCTCCATTTGCCTTATGATGCCATTATTTTTTCCCTTTCAAAGACCTCTAGCCGGGTGTGGTGGCGCATGCTTATAATCCCAGTACTTGGGAGGCTGAAACAGGAGGACCACGGATTTGAAGGCAGCCGTGAGACCCTGTTTCAAAATAAAAAAGAAAATAGGGCTGGGAGTGTAGGCCAGAGGCAGAACATTCCTGGGTTCAACCCCCAGTACCACACACATACACTCAAAAGCCTGTCTGAAGTCCACCGAAATCCTTAATAACACGATTCACTTGTCTTTGAGGTGTGTTGTTAGGTCAAAATTTTGAACAGAAAACTACTGAAATAGGTGAGACCTGATATTCATGCGAGTGATTTTCTGACTAGCTGTTTTCTTGCTGGCTGCTTCTACAGAAATTGCCCACATACTAAAAAGAAGATTTGAAGAGATTAAAAAAAGGAAACAAAACTGCATCTCATTAACATCCAATGTTGCCTATAGTTAAAATTTTTTAAATACAAAACAACAGTGAATTATGACAGCTTTATAAACTGTTTATTGATGATGTTTTAAAATTAGCTCGGTTTTTAAAAGCGTTTTTGAGATTTTGTGCTTATTAGAGAGTAAATTTGTTTAGATACTAAGAAATATGCTAACCAGTCTCACTGGATCATCTCTATACATGTATGTAGACTTTGATGAAAACTCTGTGTGTTGGATTAAATTAAGTCTTCTGAAAATGATGAGAATTATAGCATATTAAAAGTTACTAAAGCTTAAGAGGTATAGTTATTTATAGATTTAAAATATAAAGATGTATAGTTTAGGATGCATAGATTATATGTGCTTGTAAAAACCAAGTATAAACCTTTTCCTGACTGCTATCAAATCAGCTTACTAAGATACATAATTATAGTTGATAATAGGAGTATCAATGTGACCATAGTGAATTATACTATAATGTAGTTGCTCATTTATCTTTCTCTTTCCCACATTGTGAGCCTCTTAGGACAACCTGTGTCTTAATCATCTTTTAATGCTTAGGGCTGACATATACTTGACAATTAAATAAATGTTGAATTAATAAAAATGTGGACTGTGACAGACATATCACAGAAATCTGCTCTAAGTTTTTCTAACCAACTTAAACCGAAATCTCACAAAGGAACAAAAATAATGTGAAAGATAATACCAGACGTTTTCTCATATTTTGCCATTACCTTTTACCACTACTTCTCCCCCCTTTTTGTTTTTGTTTTTTCTTGAGACAGGGTCTATGTTTCCCAAGTTGGCCTTAAACTCCTAGGCTCAAGTGATCCACCTCGGCCTCCCAAGTAGCTGGGGCTACAGGCATGTGCCCCCACGCCTGGCTCTTTACCACATGTTAATTAAGACACTTTAGCTGTTTCAACTGGTAATACTTATTATATATATACATCATCAAACCTGTTTTTAGAAAAGACAAAATCACAGCCTTCAAACAGAACACACTTTTAATTAACATTGAATATTGATTGTTGCTTTTCTTTCCTTGATGAGCCATTTCTAGCAAATATACCGTATATCCCTTCATAGTTCAGATCCAAAAGTGTAAGTGGTTCTTCTCTCAACACTGAAAGAAAGATGGAGAAAGACCATGTAGACCTGCTGTAGATCAGATGTGTTCCACTAGAGGCAACATGGGACTTTCAGAAATGGTCTTCAATGCTAACCAGTGAAAAAAATGTAGAAGAAATACAAATTTATTTTCAAATCCAAGATAGAATTATGAAAGAGAACCTCTCAAAGGTGTATTTTCATGACCACTATTTCCATGTTAAATATCAACTAACACGATCGTGACCTGCTCAGCCATTGCCATTAGCAATGTGAGGGACTCGTTTTTCTGTTATGTATCTGTCACATGTCATAAGGCCACATAATTTATCTTTTTCCTGTTTTTTTAGAATTAGCGTTGGTGGTTGTTTACTGTTGTGTATGTCTTGCTCAGGTTAGAGTGTCTTTGACCATTATAAAATGCTGTTAATAGCTACACAAAATTAAAATGAATTTTTGAAGAAATAGAAATCAGAAGATAGTTTTTGATCCTGAATTTAATGGAAACAGTAGAGGTTTTCAGCTCTCAGTTCTGATTAGAACGAAGCAGGAACTTATTTAAAAAGCAAAACACGTATAAGCTTTTTCAGAGGGTCAGCAAAATTTCATACTAATCTATACCTCTATAATGATTTATTCTTTATAATGATTTAGCTCAATTTAATCCCAGATTAACAGTGAAAGATGAATGCTGTGTTTTATAAGGTGGAAAATTACTTGTTAATGATAGTAGGTAACATGTAGGCCACAGGTGGTAGTTTTCAACAAGGCTGTCTATGGATTATTCCACAAATCTTCACAATAATCAAGCCAAAAGGGGTTGGTGCCATCATGCCCATTTCACAGATGAGAAGAGGGAGGTGTGATGGGATGATGGGATTTGCGGAGGGAGCCGGGACGCTGCTCCACCCACCCACTGTTGCTCACTTTATCAATGCTCAGGGTAGAACAGTGTGCGTATCATCGCCTTACCAGAGCTGCTCTACACTGTTGGGACTCCAACTAGGTCTCTGCTTGGAAAGAGATATCAGTGGGGTCTTTTTTTGGTTTGTTTGTTTTTGTTTTTGTTTTCTTTTTGGTACTGGGTTTGAAGCCAGGGGCATTCCCTCTGAGCGACACCCCCAGCCTTGTATTTTAAAATGGTCTGGCTCAGTTACCACTGGCCACAAACCTGCAATCCTCCTGTCTCAGCCTGCTAAGCACTAGGATCGCAAGAAGTCACTATTCATCAAGTACTCTGGTAGTGCTTTGCTTACATTCAGTGGCTAATTGAAGGCTCGCCAAAGCCTCTGGAGTGGGAAAGAGCATTCCCATTTTAAGGATGAAGAAACTGTGGCCCAGTGGCTAAGTTGCCTAAATGCATATGACCAGTGGAGAAGTGAAACCCAGGTCTCTCTGACTCCAAGGTGAATGGCAGTGTCCTTGCCCTTGAGGGTCACAGGTCACGTGGAGCCACTCCGCTGGACCTCCAAATGATCCGGTAACGGTACACGTTTCCCCTCCCCCATCACGACACATGTCATGGAAATACATACACAGTGTTGTGGTCACAAATAAATGTTCCAGCAACTGGGTTCATTGTTAACATGTCTCTTTATAATTAAATATCTTAATAGGACTACATGGGTGATATATTAGAAAAAAGAATTATTTTTATTGGTTTTGCAGTGAAGTATGTAGATATTTTATGAGAACTTTTAATAATTAAGTACTTAAAATATGGGATATGTTGGGTAGAGCAAATTAGAGACTGTGAACATCAACGTGCATTTAAAAGTACTATTTAAGTTTTCACATTTATGTGCAAAGTAACCTATAATCCTAAAATAAATGATCTGACAAGGAAGGTGCCCTTATTTGGAGGGGAAGAAGAGGGAAACAGAATTACAAAGGGTGTTCCTACTGGGTATACGTTTGAGTCTTTCTTAGCCAGGCGCCTTGGTGCACACCTATAATCCCAGTACTTGGGAGGCTGAGACAGGAGGATCTCAGGTTTCAGGCCAGCCTCAGCAATTTAGTGAGACTGTTTCAAAATAAAATAAAAAGGGGCTAGGGGTATAGCTCGGAGGTAGAATGCCCCTGGGTTCAATCCCCAGTACCAAAAAAAATAGTTTGAGTCTTTCTTTATGTTGCGCACTTATAAATAATCACTTTTCATATAACAATTTCCATTGCTTACCAGTTAAGTATAACTGTTCATCATTTTGAACCCAGTTTCTTTAGAATGCATTGTTAACAAGTGTTTTCTGAAGGCAGGTAAGTGGATTTTGACATAGTTAACAAGAACATGACAAGCGAAAATGACTCTAAGGATTATCTTTTCATTTCATGGAGCTTCCTACAAATTCATCATTTGTACTTATCTGAGGTTTTTCTATAGTTTTTTTAATTAAGCACTGCATTGTTTGGCAATACAGTTTGTGAGTTGGGGAAAGTGATAGAAAACTTGGGCAAAATGTAAAAGACTCATTTTTTAAATGTTCAGATTCAATACATTGTAATTGTCTGTGTGCTCACACTTTGTTTATTGTAGTATTGTGCTGTAGGTTTAAGGATTGAGGACTCAGAAGATTTCCTGTGACCTTAATTAGCAGTTTCTGATATTTAAGCAGAAACTCATTTTGAGCTAATAAAGGTAGAAATTGTAAATATATAATCCCTAGAAGGCAGAGATTCTGCTCATTAAGCGATTTTAGATAAAATTTCAGGAGAGAAACACACAATGACTAAGTAAATAAAAAATCATTATCCATATTTCAGAAAAGCAAGAGAAAAAAAATCATCTATAACCACCCTAACTCAATAAAACCTCAGCCAGAATTTTTAGTTCATGGTTTTTGACAATGAAGATGAACCATTGACCTTACTAGATTTCCATTTTTGGATATTGAGTGCGTGAACAGGGAAACGTTTTATAAATGCCATTCTCAATAATATATGGAACTCGATAATGTATGAGTGTGTATGTGTGTGTGTATATTCATGCACACACTTGTGTACATACATGTTTAGTATATATGTGTGTGTGTGTGTGTGTGTGTGTGCATGTACACACACCAGAAAACTTGTCTAATGTTTCTTCTAAAACAATCCTCAACTTTCTGAAAATAAATATATTTGCAATTTTGTTAGTAGTGTAATATTTATTTATTTATTTGTTTTTGGTACTGGAGATTGAACCCGGGGGCATTCTTCCTCTGAGCTACACCCCCAGCCCTTTTTATTTTTTTAGTTTGAAACAGGCTGGCCTTGAACCTGCAATCCTCCTGGCTCAGCCTCCTAAGTACTGGGATTACAGCCATGCACCACCATGCCCAGTTTGTAATATTTATTTTTAAAGCAAGATTTTTTGGGGGGGTGTCTCCACAGTTAATTGTTTTTCCCCAGACTCTCACTGGCAAGATGGAGTATGTATATAAGACTTCAAACTGGGAACACGGGAGGACAGGATAGGTATAACTTTCAGATGAGCATTTTAAGATCTACATAAAGCTAATTTCCCTACCGGAACTAAAATGTAGGAAGAAAGGTATTTCATTACAGGATGAAATTGCAAAATGAAGATTTAATCTCACTCCCCACCCCTAGCCCCAAGGAGAAGTGACCACTGGGCTCTGCTTTCTGGCAGGTAAAAGATTTCACACGTTGTCCTAGCCCCATCCTTCCCAATGGAAAAGCCGCCCCTGATGTGAGAACAAGGCCATTGTCAGCACTGTGGATTCTGTCCCCACACACTCCAGGGTACTCATGGGTTACTTTTCCACTCTGCCATCCTATCTGGAAGACAGTCAGCTCCCCCTGCACTTTGCAGCTAGACTAGGACTCCTGAAGACAGGAGCCTGCAGAGCAGCTGCTAAAGTGCTTAACACCTTTTATTCAGAAAAGTCCAGGCCTCCAGGAGCCTGGGCTCCCTCTTCCTTGCAGACCCAGCTTCTTGTCAAGGTGTTAGGAAGTGCTTAATGAGCTTTAGAAATGGTTCCTGAACCAGCCTCTAAACTGTTGTTGATGATCTCAGCTACTTAGGATGAAAAGATCTTAATGGGCGCTTTGATCAAAATATACACACTACTGGAGGATTAGCTGGCCACAAGCAAGAACTCTAAGTCATTTATTAGTTTCTCTCAATTTTAGGTGAATATAGACCCTACTGGAAGAAATTATACGAGACAGGCATTTGTCAGAATATTTAGCTGTGTCCTTGCCAGTGACCTTGGACAACACATCTTGGCTGTAAAATAAGGGGGGTCATTTGGTTGTCTCCTAGAGTCCCTAAGATGCTAAGTTTGAGTGGATTCTCTTCCCAAAGTGTAAAAAAAAAAAGTTTTCTTCTTCATCATTTGTTGTCTTTTTCCACTTCCTCCTTTTTTTTTCAGTATTTATACAACATTCCCAGTACTTCCCCTAGCATACACTTGCAGTTGAACAAAGGAACTTCCCTGCTGAGAGGCTGAGCGTAGTGGAGGGGAACTGTTATAAAATGCAGGGATTGTATTTTTCAGGGAGAGTAGGGCCAACAGGTCAGGGGACCATTGCCAATGGCAAGATAGCGGGTGCTCAAGTCCTCCACAGTTCCCACACCTGACACACGGGGCCAAGTGGGGAAACTCCAGGGCAGGACAGAAGGCACAGGGAGTGAGGGGAAAATGTGGGCAAGAGTCTTTAGCATGGTTTCTGCAGAAAAGAACGGTCCAGACAAGGTAAGGAGGCTAAGGAATGGTTAGTGTGAGTGATTTCAGGGGGCTCTGGGCATAGGGATGGGCCCGGCTGTCTGCTGCCAGCCCTGGATTGCTGCGGGCAGGGAATTGTTGCCTGGAGCTTGGGCCCTGGATGGGCTGGTTTGCAAACGAAAGGCACACTGGAAGGCCGGGTGCAGCATTTACCATCTTTAGGAGTAAGGCAGTTCTGGGAGGGACAGTTCCTCCTGGGTCTGTAAGGCCCCAGAGGCAAAGCCTCAGAGATCTGAAGATGCAAGACAAGGTTAATCTAGAGACAGATGGTGGGTTGGCTTTGAATGAGGAGATACACTGCCCTCTCTCTCTGCCCTCATCTTCTCTGTCCACCTCCCTCTCACCATTTTGAGGACTACATTTTTCTTAGGCTTGTGTCTATTCTGCAAATTGTAAGCTTGGTAACATGATCAATAGAAGACATTTGGTAATTGAAAAGATGTATTGATTTGTACTTTTTTTCTTTAAGCTCATACTAAAACACTGGAATTGCTTCTTTGATTCTCCAGCAACAGTAGCTAAACTTCCGAGGTCTGCAAAGTCACCTTCCTCACTCAAACACACAAGCATGCATTGTTCTTACTTGAGTCATTTTTCTTTTTTGGGTAACTATTTCTGAGTCAGGGTTCCACATAGGGGGCTCTCTTCCTGGGGAATGTAGTACTGAATTTACTCCTGGCGAACCAAACCACTTTACCTGAGGTTTCTCCCATCTGTATTTTAGGGTCTGCATCTATTTTGGGGTCTGCTAGCAAACTTGAGGCTCCACAGCAGGTTGTAAAGAACATATCCTTTGGGAATCACCCCCCAAGTAAAGATTGCATTCTTACATAGTTGGTTGGGTTGGGTTATCCTCAGAGTATTTTAAGAATAGACAACGCTGATTGGGTGCAGTGGTGCGCACCTGTAATCACAGCTACTCAAAGGCTGAGGCAGAAAAATCACAAGATAGAGGCCAACCTGGGCAATTTAGTGAGACCCTGTCTAATAAGCCGGGCGTGGTGGCACACGCTTGTAATCCCAGAAATTGGGAGGCTGAGACAGGGTTCGCGGCCAGCCTCAGCTACTTAGTGAGGCCCTCCACAACTTAATGAGACCCTGCTTCAAAATAAAGAATAAAACATAGGACTGGGGTTGGAGCTCAGAGGTAGAATGCCCCTGGGTTCAATCCCCAGTACTGCAAAAAAAAAAAAAAAAGCAAACTCAAAAATAAAAAATAAAAAGTGCTGGAGAGGTAGCTCAGTGGAGGAACATTTGCCTAGCATGTGTGAAGCCCTGGTTCAACCCCCACTGTGGCAATAAATAAATAAACAAATAAAGAAGCAACTGGCAAAAAGAAAAAAGTTCTTTTTCTTAAACACAATCTTCTGTTTTTAAATAGCCATTTTACACAATTTAGATTAGTTTTACAAATAGTTTGGAGTGGGAAAACATTTGTCATCGCACACAGTCCATATTTCAGCAGGAAATAATGCTCCCTTCCTCCCAGGATTAATTTTCTTTTTGATTAACTTGCTTTTCAATCCTCAGTAGCAGCACCACACAACTGTGGAGCTGGGGACGGAGCCCTGAAGGAAATCAGATTGTGCTAATGCTTTTCTAGATTGTATCTTGAAAATTTTCAAATACATAGACAAATTGGAAAAAAAAATCAAGTATTGTGAATATCCATGTACCCATTCCCTAGATCCACAGTTCTCATTTTGAATCTTTCCCTCTATCAGACCATCTTCATTTTTATGCATTTTGAAATAAATTGTGGATATCCATATACCTCACCCCTTTAATACTTTATCATGCCTATTGTATAGAGTTTGGTATTTGTTTATGGTTCCTTTTGTGTGCGGTAAAGTTTATATAGAGAGAAATGCACAAATCCTAAGCACACGTTTGGATGGGCTTTAACAAATGCGTTTTCTGGGTAACCTAAACCTCTGTCAAAATAACTACACATCATTATCATCACCCCAGAAAGTTCCCTTGTGCCGTCTGCAATCAGTTCCACCCCCCCTCCAAACAAAATCACTATTCTGAGTTTTTCACCATTAACCTGTCCTAGACCTTGATGTGCATGAAGCAGTACATCATGAACCCTGTTTTGTGTAAGACTTCTACCACCAACTGCATTTGTTTGCTACGGCTATTATAGCAAAATACTGCAGATCGGGTGATGTAAATAACAGAAGCTGACTGTCTCATGGTTCTGTAAGCGGGAAGTCCAGGATCAAGGTGTTGGCAGGGCTCTGCTTCCTCTGGTGGCACTAGGGAAGGGTCTGTTCCAGGCTTATTTGCTGGCTTCTGGAAGTTTCTTGGCTCATGGCAGCAGAACTCTAATTTCTACCTGGCATTCTGCGTCTTTCTTTGTCTGTGTCCACATTTCCTCCTGAGATCCTAAGGACACATGTCCTCTTGGATCCGGAGCCCGCACTCATATAACTAATCGTACCTGCAGTGACCTCATTCCCCAGTATGGTCACATCCTGAGGTGGGAGGGGTGCCTCAGAATATGGACTTCAGTGTCTGGTGTTTTGAACGGTCATATTTCCACCCATGGCGCCAACGCGAAGGTTGTTCCACGTGTCAGGGGTTTGTTTCTTGTAGACTGCAGTTGTGTAGCCATTGTCAATGGTAGGCACCAGTTTGGGCTATTGTGAACAAGGCTGCTAAGGATATTTTTGAACAAGTCTTTTTTTGTGGACATGTTCTTTCGTTTCTCTTGGATATTGTTACGGTTTGGATATAGAAGGTCCCGGGAAAAGCTCATGTGCTGGCAAGGCAGCCAGGTTCAGAGGTGGGCATACTGGAGGAGGGGGTCAGGTTGTGGCCTTGAGAGTTATCTTTGTCCCTGGCTGTTTCCTGTCACTGGGGGCATGGCCTTGAAGACTATATCTGTCCCTGGACCCTTCTTCTCACTCTCTGTACTTCTGGCCAGAGCAGCTTTTCTCTGCCCTGCCCCGTCACCATGATGTTTCTGCCTTGGAGCCAAACAACCGTGGACTGAACCTCTGAAACCGTGAGCCAAATAAATCTTTCCTCCTCTATGTTGTTCTTGTCAGGTGTTTTGGTCACAGTGACAAAAAAGCTTACTACTACAGATGTGTACCCTAACACTGGGGACAGGGAGCTAAGCTAGGGATGGATGTTGAAGGGTGTTCCTCGATGTCACGCCTGAAGACCAGCTGCCCACGTCTGTCTTGGGCACCAGTCTGGGCAGCCGTTCCTCCCTGTGGCTCCGGTCCCATCAGGAGGCAGCGATGACAAACCGTGGGCTCTGCTTCTTGAAACATGCTGTGGTTTGGATATGAGTTGTTCTCACCAAAATTCATGTTGAAATTTGATTCTCAATGCAGCAGTGTTGAGAGGTGGCAGGGCCTCCAAGAGGTGCTGGGTCATGGGGACAGAGTCCTCATGAGTGGCTTAATGTTTTGTTTTTTCCCCTCAGGAATGGGTTAGCTATCTCAGGATTTTGGCCCCCTTTTTCTCTCTTCCTCATGTGCCGACTTCCTCTTCCACTTTCCCACCATGCATGGCCCTCGGCAGAAACTGAGCAGATACTGGTGCCTCCTTGTTCTCCAGAACCATGAGCCAAAATAAACTTCTTTCCTTTATAAATTACCCAATCTCGGGTATTCTGTTATAGCAGGAGAAAATGAACCAAGACACACTATCTTGTTTATGAATTTAGACGTTAAGCCAATCTTTCAGCTTCCCTGTGAGCTTAATGATCCGAAGGCTGAGGGTCTGTTATTGGGGACAGCAAGGTAGAGGGAAACTGGGGAGATTATTTTTGTTCTGGGACAGCAGTGACAGTGGATGAAGGACAAGACAGCAGGTGAAATCCCCCAGAGTTGCTGGGGAAAAGGGGAAGAGAAAGGGGACCCGATGAAGCATCTTGGGCTGTGGTGGGCCTGGGGCTGGCCCAACATGATGTCCTCCTAAGCCTGGCAGAGGAAAGCAATGTGTGCCGTGACCTCTTTCAGGTCAGTGCAGGTCCTGATAAAATGACATGGAGAAGCTGTAACTAAACCAGAGTGTAGCCCCAGAGCCCAGTAGGACAGTCCTGAAGATAAGCATCACTGCGTGCTGTCATCTCCGAGCGAGCAGCGAGCTGTGCTGATAGACCCGAAAGTCTAGCCTGCAACAGATGCAAGTCTCAGATGCCTCTGTGCGCCAGCCATCGGCTGCTGGGATCTAGATGAACTGCCCAGGAATAATCTCAGCTGCCAGTAAGCCAGGGGGCTTCATGGGCGAGGAGGCCTGGTGATAACCGAGATCAAGTTCTAGGACAACCAGGAGGCCGCCCAGGGCCAGCTCACCTTTCAGGCTGCTAGTCGGGGAAATGTAACACTATGCCTCCCAGCCTGGGCAGGGACATGCCTGCCTGGCCAAGGGTCCCACACTCTCCAAGACCCAGTAGGGAGCCCAGACCCCGGCGAGGGCAGCCAGCTGGAGGACATGCTGCTCCACAGGACGTTCTCAGCCAAGGAGCATGGGCAGTTGTTCAACAAGGTTGTCCAGCACACTGCAGTTCTCTTGGCCCTCTGGACCTGGGATTTGCTTTTGAAACCCTATGAACAGCCCAAAAAGGAGCAAGGAGGGATGGGAACAGAAAGAGAGAATGTGCCATCCTTAACATTAGTGACAGGGACACTACGGTACAAGTTTGTGAAACTTGTAACCCGGTAGACTCCTGGCAGGCATCTGTAGCATCCTGGCAGGCATCACCACTGGTCACATCATTGTATGCCAAGTACAGAAAAATCAAAACTACTTAAAAATGTTATTGTGGGAGCTGGGCGTGGTGGCGCATGTTTGTAATCCCAGTACTTGGGAGGCTGAGACCGGAGGATCGGGGTTCGCGGCCTGCCTCGGCTACTTAGTGAGGCCCTCCACAACCTTGTGAGACCCGGTTTCAAAATAAAGAATAAAAAAATATAGGGCTGGTGGTGTAGCTCAGAGGTAGAATGCCCCTGGGTTCAATCCCCAGTACCGCAAAAAAAATTATTGTGTACATATCATAAAATGTATCTTTTTTTGTGGCACTGGGGATTGAACCCAGGGTGTTCTACCTCTGAGGTATACCCCCAGCCTGTTTTATTTTGAAATAGGGTCTTGCTAAGTTATTGCACTCTGACTTCGAACCTGTGATCCTCCTGCCTCAGCCTCCCAGGCACTGGGATTCCAGATGTGTGCCACCATGCCCAGCTCCATTTTAATTTTGGGGGGCACTGGAGATTGAACCCAGGTGCATTCTACCTCTGAGCTACACCCCCAGCCCTATTTTATTTTTATTTTGAAACAGTGTCTTGCTAGGTTGATGAGAGTCTCACTGCTTGCTGAAACTGTCCTCCAACTTGTGATCCTCCCATCTCAGCCTCCCAAGCACTGGGATTACAGGCGTGCGCCACCACGCCCAGCTTCATTTTAATCATTTTTAAGTACACTGTTCAGTGGCATTAAGTATGTTCACATTGTTGTGCAACCATCTCTGACTCCCCCCCACACCCCGCATTCTGTGCATGTGCATCTTAATAATTATTTAATACAATTAACAGTGTAAAGCTTAATTAACATAATAATGCTATCACCAATAGTCTATTTATGTGATCTTTCCTTCCACCTGAGTAAGAGTCCCATAAAGACACGGACTCTGTCTACCAGATTGTCCTTTTGTCCTCAGCTCTGAGCACCTTGCCTGGCATGTTGAGCGCTCAATATTTCCTAATATCCCACAGTTAAGGGTGACAAGGAGAGAAAGAGGAAGAGGAAGGAGGAAACGCATGGCCCATGGGTAGAAAGGAGATTCAGGAGAACACCCCAATATGCTCTTCACTGAATTTTGACATGTTCGCTGAAATGAAAATAGGGAACCAGATTGGGAAGCTTTGCTATAAATTAAGTAAACTAGAAACTTAACATTTGGGGATTCACCCTGAGAATAGTTGAGAGCTATATTCCTCCCTTCTCAGAAAAACGTCCTCAAATTCCCAAACACATAAGCCTAGTCTCAGCAGATTCAAAGACCTGCACAACAGAACAGGAGTTCTAAGGTATAAAATAGGCAGCGCTTTTTTTCTCCTAAGTAGCTTGGTTCATGAAGAGCTACTGATTCATTAACATTTTGCACTTAAGGGCTGGGGTGTGGCTCCATGCTAGAGTGCTGGCTCAGCATGCAAGAGGTCCCGGGACTGAACCCTAGCTGGGCAGGGGTGGGGATTGCCCTTGATTTTGCCATCTATATTCTCTTAAACAAATCCAAGGGAGTCAAAGAAGGTCATTTCTGGAATGCTTTTACACTGATGCTTTTAAAGGTTCATGTTTTAAAAATCATTTCCATCTTCTGCAATGCCTCAAGGAATTATTTTTTAGCTCAATAGCAATCATTAAAGAATTGCGAAATACTGGAGAAAGCAGTAAAAATAAAATGTAATGCCTACAAAATGTCATGTTTACTTCATCTAGAAAATTCCAGGGTTAGGGACATAGCTCAGTGGCACAGCATGTGCCTAGCATGTGCAAGGCCTCCCTCTGACCCAAGTAGGAAGATGGAAGGGTCTGCTTGTAGGAACCCCCACGCAAAGCCCCAGTCCCACTGCGTAGGACTCTGTGCAGTTGGATACCTCTGCAGGGATGAGCTAGCAGCTCTTGTGAACAGGGGGCATCCTGGGAAACCTCTGATCTCCATGGCAACCAGGACCCCCCAAAAGGGCAACCAGGACCCCCCCAAAAGAGCAAAGCATCTTCAAATGGCTTCTACCAGGGGAGCCGATTCTGTCTCCGGCCCACACATCCAGGCCACCTCCCAGCACCTGAGACTTGGGGGGCTTCTGTTCTGGCTTTAGACATACTCCAGGAGGTCTTTAAAGAGAAGTCCGAGCCAGGTGTGGTGGTGCACGCTTGTAATCCTAGTACTTGAGAGGCAGAGACTGGAGGATCACAGGTTCAAGGACAGCCTCAGCAATTTAGTGAGGCTCAGCAACCTAGTGAAACCCTGTTTCCAAATAAGAAATAAAATCAGTCTGGGGATGTAGCTCAGAGGTAGAATGCCTCTGGGTTCAATTCCCAGCACCCCCCCACACACACACACACAAAACAATAAAGAGAAGCCCTGCTCATAGCAAGTTCCCTGTCACACTCTGCAGTGAGAAGGTAATGATGGTGCAATGGGGAGGCCCCTTGATCCCCAGGGACAGTTCTGGGAGCCTAGTAACTTGCCAGGATGGAAGAAGAGCCGCGCCTGGGAGGGACTCTCAGAGCCCTGGACAGAGCCAGTGGGAAGAGCCCTCCGGGTGTGCACTGAGGCCAGGTCTCTCTGCTGTCAAGGCAGCCTCGCCGGGGTGACTTAGAGACTTGGGCTTTACTTAATTTCCCCTTTTTTCGGCAAAGGGAGTTCCTTATTTCTGAGAACCTCACGGTTCCATATGACCCAGTTCCTGATCTAGCTGTCCTGTTGGGGAGTTTCTGCAACGCAATGCCTTTTTAAGCAGACGTTAATTCAGGAACTGTGAGGTCCGAGCTCAGACTGATCTTAACCTTTTAAAGCAACGCATCTGCCCACCCTTGTGCCCTCTCTTTACCTTCCCTTCCACAGACACAGAAAGAAGACGGGAAAGACACCTTGGGGTCATCTGGTACTCTTCCTCAAGTAATATTAGTAACAACAACAACAACAACAACAAAACCCTCCCCCAAAATTAAAATTAAAAATATTAAACCTTCAATTTGTAACAACTCATGAAGCACTAGAAACACCTCAGTACTCACTGTTAAGAACAAACAGGCAACCATGCAAGGGCACACTATGGAAAAATTACTAGCTAGCTAAAAAGTAGGTAAGTTCCATATCAGTATGATTCAACAGTGTGCTGGAAAATTATTATTTAAAGGAATGGAGGTAGTCACTAGTTTGTGTTGGCACTAGTTATTGTTTTATTCTTAAAAAGACAAATGAGAAAATTAGGTGTTATGAAGGAAAAGCGAGAGTGAACACAGCCATCATAATTACTGCTCTGGGGAGGAGGCAGAGCTGTTTATTTGCTTTCTCATCTTTAAAATAATCCCTGTCGCTGGAACTCAGTGGTGATGCAAGACCCCAAAATAGAAGGCAGTTTGAGGTGGACATTTTATTAAGCATAATTTAAACTGGGCATGGTGTTGCATGCTGTAATCCCAGTATTTGGGAGGCTGAGACAGGAGGATCACAGGTTCAAGGACAACCTCAGCAAGTAGTGGGATTCTCATCAACCTAGTGAGACCCTGTTTCAGAGTAAAAATAAAATAGGGCTGGGGGGTGTAGGTTGGAAGTGGAATGCCCCTGGGTTCAATCCCCAGTACCAAAAACAAAAAATAGGGCTGGGGGTGTAGCTCAGAAGTAGAATGCCCCAGGTTCAATCCCTAGTAACACACACACACACACACACACACACACACACACACACCACAATAATTTATGCGACTGAGCACCTGTGTGAGCTAAGTATTGCTATAAGTGCTTTTTTTCTCTACTATAGCCCTGTGAGTCAGTACGAGCATTATGTTGATTTTACAGATGAGGAAACTGAGGCAGAGAGGTGAAGTTCTTAGTCCAAGCTTCCCGGTGCAAGGTCTCAGGGCTGGGTGGAATGCTCACACCCTGGGTGCCTGCCTCTAGTGCTGTCCGTAGTGGACAAAGGGGCTTCCATTTGCTGTCTCTGGCTCATTGATTTCTTCACCATGCATCTGGAAAAGCTGCTGTTCATCCTGTGTTCTGGCGACTGGGGATACAGCAGGGTACTCTGACCTCATGGTACGAATGTGAGGTGGGGTGCCGGGGATGTGCAGGGGAGGGGAGGGTGATGTTCTCCTGCTCGTTCTCAACTGCCCTTGCACAGAGAGGACCCTTGGGCTCTGAGAGGGGAAGTCTCTTGCTGAAGCCATGGCACAAGGCCACGGGACATTTCTCACGGAGCATGGCGGGCGAGGATTCCAACCCAGAGGTGTGTGCGGCTCTTCAGCAGGCCCCTCGGGAGAAGCAATTTCCTCCTCAAGGTTTTTCTTGAAGAGGTGGAGGGACTGCTTTTCCTTGTCTTTGCTTCCAGTGAGGGACTAAGAATGAGTCCCCGCTCCTGGGCTGAGAGCCCTTGGCTTGGAGAACGGCCTTTCCCTGAGGGGTGGCTTCTCTGAGGAACCTTTATCAGCAGAGGTGGAGGTGGGGCCTTCAACTCTTCCTCTCTGGCCTCCCGCTACTCATTCATATCCCCTGAGGGGCAGAAAAGAGGAAGGGGAGGCCGTTCTCTACCTGGCCTTTCCCAATGGCTGCCTACTGGAAGGCTGGACCAGCGTGGCACCTTGTGATTCCGTGTCTGCCTCTGTGAGGCCAGTGGTGGTCAAACCTCTGGTCTCAGAGTCTTCCTTCAAAGCAGAGGTTGCCTTTGCCACACATCCACCCGGGCAGTCCTCTGAGGGATGCGTAGAACTTACCTGACAAGAGTCCGGTGGCCGCTCTGGGAGGACCTCTGCCCCTTGCCTTCCTGCCCTGTTCTGTTCACTACAGCTGGCTGCCTTCCTCGTCCTTCCAAATTAGATCATTCATCTCATGAAGAAAACACACCTTTCTTCCAGTGACTCAAAGAATCCCCTTTTGTGAGCTCTAAAGTCATGAAGATTAAGAAATTACAAACTTCAAGTAATAGCAGATATCCATAGCTTTTATTGACAGATAATCTTGGGGACTGTTAAATAAAAATCACAGGAGACCATGGACCCCAACAGACTAGGCTAAAAATAAAAATGGAGTCGCTCATGCCAAAGTTCACTAAGTTCTGAAGCTAAGCTGTTTATCCGACCACTTGGCAAATCAGGATTAAAGAGAGATTTTTAAATGGCCAGATTTTTCAAGTAGGCTAGTCGCAATCACCATGATAATGAAATTCCCTCTGCTTTGATATTTATACAGAGGCAGTAACCTGAAAACCCCCATGTTAACTAGTCAGTTATTTTCCTATTTTTCTGTCTCCTTGTCCCTACCTTACAAGGAAAGTAAGTTTGAAATGACCAGTCTGCTGCTGCTTCTTTTATTTCTGCTTTTTCAGCCTTTCTCTGCCTGTAAAACCAAACTCTTCTGCCCAGCCCATCAGAATACTTACTCTGTTTTATGTTACTTGATTCTAGAGGCGGAAATAATGCTAATTAAGATCATGAAACTGAATTATAATTTTGTTCTTTGACTGGACAAAGTCATTAGAAGATTTCTTTCTGTCTCCTATGGATTCCCTTTCCTATTACTTAGAACGTTCTCATTACTCATTGAGAAGTGACCTATTTTCAAAAGCATATTGGATTTTTAAAAATACCTAATTCTGAGGCCACATGTGTCTTTTGATGGGCAAGTCAGTTAGCAATCCTTTGGGTGTTTTCCTTCTTTTCACTCACTCAACCACAACAAATCTCTCATTTTAGTTTTAGCTGTGAGGATTCCAGTGTTGTAGCCGGGAACTGGTTGCAAGCCCTGTCGCCTCTCTTGCTCTCTGAGAGCTGAGTGCAGGAGGCAGGTGCGCTGTCCGTTCTCACATGAAAGTCATGGACTCTCTTAGTGATTGGTATGTTGTCCACACAGTGGTCATGCATCTTGGCCTGTCAGTACCTCTCCATGACCCATCCCAGTAACATACAAGATAACATGGATCATGCTCTTTCGTCATGAGCAGCCCGCTGGGCAGCATTACACAACCTGAGGATAATGCGTGGACCTGTGAGCAAGCCAGAAAAAGAAATTGAGGGATATAGTCTAATAATGTCTCAGATGAATAAAGGGTCGTGAAATCATTTGCTAATGTGTTGCACATGCATGAATACACACACATAGCCGTGTACACATACGCAGACAGTAAGGCATCATCGCACAAACATCACATTGCACGGATGAACACAAACTTTCATTTATATGGAAACGAAGGATTCCTAGGAAATAACTGGTCCCTTGGGCTCTGTTGACACTCAGAGTCTTTGCAGAAAGGGGCTGTGACTAAACGCGCTTCTTTTGACATGGTGGTAGATTCCTCCGTGAGTACCGGCACTGCCTCATCCCACAGCCTGCTGGAGCTAGTTCTGGTTTCCACTCCCATGCTCCTCAGGGGAGACTCCGGATAGGCAGGTGGAGAAGGGAAACCAGACTGCCTGGGGCCTGGTCACCGTGCCTCTGCCTGTTGGGGCCCTGGGTGGCCCCATCCATTTCACTTGTTTATTGAGAATCTCACACTGGAGGAAAGAGAAAGTAGTTCCTGGTCTCTCTCTGCAAGAAGTCACAGGTCTGTGTTTGTTCACACACCTGCATCCGCTAGCTCCTTCTTCCCTTCTCCCCCACACAATATTAACTAGCATTCATGGAGCCCTGATCTATTTAACAACTCTGTGAGTTAGGTGCTAATACAGGTGCCCCTCAACTCACGATGGGTTCACATCCCAAGAAACCCATTGTCAGTTGAAAATTGTACCTTGTAAGCTGAGAATCGTACGTGGAAAAGGCACTTCCTGCACCTGTCCCACTGAGCATACTAGCTCAGCTGTACAGCACGCTGCACAGTATGCCTGTTTCCTCCTGGGATGGTGTGGCTGACTGAGAGACTGCACATCTCTAGCCCAGGAAAAGATCAAAAATCAAAATTTGAAGTTAGGGTTCTAGTGAATGTGCTTTGCTTTCACACCATTGTAAAGTTGACAGATCATAGGTTGCACCATAAGTCGGGGACCATCTATCTCATCCTCATTTTACAAAAAAGGAAACGGAGGTAGAGAAAGATCGTGTGTCATCAAGAGTACTTGAGTGCCTAATGCCCCAGGTGGGGTTCTTTTCATTACAAGATCAGGTTGAATAGGTAGGATAGGATAGGATAGGATAGGATGGTTTCTGTACCAGTGCTGTACAGTAGAACCTTCTGAGATTTGGGGAACGGTCTTTGCTGTCCAGTGTCGCAACCACTAGTCACATGTGGCTGTTGAGCACATGAAATGTGACTAATACTTCTGAAGAAGTGAGTTTTTAAGATTATTTAATTTTAGTTAATTTCAGGTTAAAATTCAGTAGCACGCGTGGCTTGTACCTACCATGCTAGACATGTGTTGACATAGACCACACTGTGGGCTCTCTGGGTATTCTCCAAAGTGGTATGTAGGAGGCTGTCAGCCACTGGCAGCCTGGACTTGACTAGTGCCAGGCATTGATTGATTGACTTGCTGAGCCCCTCCTAGGTACTAGGCCGCTTGGGATGTAGAAGTAGAAGAATCCCCACTGCGTGGGCACCCTCCAAGGTTCTCTTTGAACTGAAACTGTAAGCACTGGAGTGTATGTAACAGTCCTGGGTGTTTGGAAGGGCGCTAGCATGGACCCCGATGTCTGTAGCCCCAGTAAATGACCCAGGGTGACCCAGGCTCACATGCCCACCCCCCAGAGGGCCTCCCCTTCTCTATGCCCACCCGCCTCGCTCTCCCTCTGCCTCCATTTGTTTCTGTTGTCCCCTTCTTCGGTTTGTGAGGTCCCCACTCTCTTCTTTCCTCCTTTGCCCTTGTATCTTTTTAAATGAAAATTTAATTTTATTTTAAATTGTGGCCACAACCACATAACATGAAATTTACCACATTAACCTTTTTAGAGTGTTGAGTTCGGTAGTGTGAAGTATATTCACATTGTTATACCATTCATCCCCAGAACTTTTTCATCTTGCAAAACTGAAACTCTGTGCTCATTAAATCCTAATTCCCCCTTCTCTTAGACTGTGCCACACCGCTCTGTTTTCTGTTTCTATAATTTTGCCTGAATCGTGTAACATGTGTCCTTTTGTGATCTGCTCATTTCACTAGCGTGACGTCCTGTAGGTTGTGTCAGAGACCCTTCCTTCCTTATGGCTGCATACTATTCCATTTATGTGCACCCCCCATTTTCTGGATTCATCCTTCAGTGGACATTTGGGCACCCTTCGATCTTACCTTCCTTCCTTTCCCTCACATTTTCTCCAAAATAAAATACAAAAATGAAATGCCTAAACTTTTAATATATTGACAAGGGGCAGTTTGTGCTTACTTCATATATTTTTTATACTTTCATTGGTGCATTATGGTCTCACATCATGATGTAGTTCATAGTGATGGTGACGTACACGCACACAGCACTTGGTGGGCTCTCCCCGGCTCCCTCCCTAATGCCCCCCTCCCCATACAGGATATTGAGATTGGCATAAACCCCCCCTCCCCCTTCCCCTAGACCACCTCCCTGGCCCCACTGAAGTTTCTCCTCCATTATCTGAAGCCCCTCTGATATCCATATCAGTCCCTAGCTTCCGCACATGAGAGAAAACCTATGACCCTTCACTTTCTGTGACTGGCTAATCTCACTTAGCATAATGTTCTACGTAAGAGCAGCAAGAGTTGAGCCCTAATGTTCTTCCCCATCATTGCCTCCAAATATACCAAATATATCTACCCTGAGCGGGTTTTTATCCTAATGAAACTTTCCATTGGTTGTTGTTGTTGTTGTTGTTGTTGTTGTTGTTGTTGTTTCACTTCTCTGGGTCATTGACTTCATAGAGAAGAGAAATTCCCCAGGCCAGCCCTAGGGGATTGCCCTGTGTGGGTGGGTAGACTTTGCATTTGGATAATAAAAACAGAATCGCCCTCAAGTAGTAGTTGAAGCCAGTTAGGAGGCAGATGGCGGTGCTGACGTGGGGCTCCTCACCACGGAGGCCCAGGCCCCCCTGGGTTTCAGCTGGCATCCTTACTGTGGTAGCCAGGGCTCCGTCCACGCTGCCCATCCTCCTGGCAAGAGGCAAGGACGCTGTGGGTCAAGGGGTGCATGTCTGCATCAACAGCACCCTTAGGTTCCACCAGTGGCACAGCTCTCTTCCCGTCAGCCAGACTAGGTCACAAGTCGCTGTCACCCCAGCCTGGAGCATGGGGACCAGGCATACTGCTGCCCTGAATAAGATGGGGATTCTGATGGGAATATGGGAGGGGTGCTCACAGAGCAGACAGCCTGCAGCTCTGTCTTCATGGTGGTCTTCAGTGGCCACCGTCTTGGGATTCAGGCAGTGGCACAAGGAATCTGGGGTACAGACTCCTTTAAGTGGCCCGCGCTTGATAACAGAGGCATCTGCCTGCCTTTTAGGTCACAAGGACATCCCAGCTTTCTTTGGGGGGTATGGGCCCTAAATCTTCCAAGATGAGAGGAAAGGGTGTCTCCAGTCTCAATTTTTTTGGTATCTGTCATGGAGAAACATAAGATGGAGGTGGCCGCCTGCCAGGACTCCTCTAGATGGGTCTGTTTTAAACCCTTTCTGTTTCAATGTAAAAGGGCAGGTGTGTGGGGGGTGGCCCTCTCAGAAGTCTCTTTCAGACAATAGTTGGTCAAGCTACAGTTTAATAAAGACACTCATCCAGGGTGATTAGTCCTCAATGATGAGGGCAGGAGCATCACTCAGGCCTGTCTGAGATGTGCAATTACACAGAGCCTACATTTGTCTCTTTTTGTTACTAAAGTGGAATACCAGATGTTGGATACTTATGAAGAAAAGAGGTTTATTTAGCTTACAGTTTTTGAGGCTGGAAGTCCAAGATTGGTTTGACCTCTGGTGAGGATCTAATGGTGGATGGCATCAGGGTGTGTGTGTGTGTGTGTGTGTGTGTGTGTGTGTGTGTGTGAGAGAGAGAGAGCGAGAGAGAGAGAGAGAGAGAGAGAGAAAGAGATATCACATCTCCAGTCAGGAAGCCAGAGTGATTCATAGGCAAGGCTCAGTCTTAAAACAACTAACTCAGGGTCCCATGAGAACTACCTCATCCCCCACAGCAGCACTTTCCCAGTGACCTAAGTTCTTCCCCCCGGGCACCACCTCTTAAAGTCCCACTACTTTAGTACCACCACCCTGAGGACAAGGCTTCCAACACATGAGCCCTTGTGGAAAAAAAACCCATCCACACCATAGGAGATCCCTTCATGGTCAGACCCAACGAGTCAACAAGTCACTCCACCCCCTCCTGTTTTCCCTGTTGCCCATGGAGGAAGAGGTGGCTGGCAGCATGGCAGCTGTGGTCATCCTGGTGCCTCAGAAGCAGTTGGGGAGCCTGCTTCTCAGGGCTCAGCCGGAGTCCAAGAGTGTCCACTCAAGGTTTTCTGCATTGCTACCAGCCAAGATTCTAGTCTTTGGGCATTCAGGAAAAAGGAACCTCATGGCAGAGTGGAGAGATTCAGACCCAGGAACCCTCAAACCAGCAGTGCAGAGCTGGAAAAGCCAAGTTCAAATTTCAGGGGAAAGAGGACTGGGCTCTATGCAGAGTGTGCAACCATGTCAGGGGCAGGCATCCTTTGGTCCCATGATCCCAAACCTGGGGATGATGACCAAAGTCAATGTAAAGGTCCTGTGGCAGGTAAGGAACTTGATGTGGCCCCAAACTCTCTTCCTTAACCTAGAACCTTCTGTGATTTTCATTGAACAAAGAAAATTAAGCTGTTTCCTAAATCCAAGGCAAGCAAGAAGATGGAAGGAAGAGTGAGGAGGCAGACAGAAGTGGGGAGCAGTGTCTTCCTGACATTTAAACTGCTCTAAACCCAGGAGTCATCTTGCTTACCATTGGCTGTGGTTTCTTTAGCATAGCAATTAAGGCAACGTGTATGCTCATCTGTAAAGTTAGGATGTAGTTAAGTAATTAAGTTAGGATGGGCACAGTCATGCCGCTATAACAAACAACCTCAATGACTAATGTGAGTTAGTTGGAAGCTCTACTTCAGGTGTTCTAACTCGAGGACCAAAGCCGGTGGAGCCTCTAGCATCTAGAAAAATGAAGTCACATTGCTGAGGAAGGAGGAGGTAGCAAACTGAGGACTGGCTCTTGGGGCTCTTGTCTGGAACCAACACCAGGGCTTGCACTTACATCTCATTGGCCAAAAGTAGTCACATGATCACAGCCAACTTAGGAGCATGGGGTACCCTTCTACCACATCCCAAAAGGAGACTCTGACATAATTGGTGAACAGGACTGCCACAGGATTTATTTAAATAGAGAGTTATATTTTTATAGAAAAGGGTCAGGAAGCCAGGCATGGTGGTGCACATGTGTAATTCCAGTACTAGGGAGGCTGGGACAGGAGGATCACAGGATGGATCAACTTAGTGAGGCCCTCAGCAATTTAGTGAGACCCTGTTTCAAACTAAAAAGTAAAATAGGGCTGGGGGTGTAGCTCTGCAGTAGAATGCCCCTGGGTTCAATACCCAGTACCACATACACAAACAAACACACACACACACACACACACACACATCAGGAGCTAGGTCATTTGCTAACCCAGTGTCTCTCCACATTATTTACACCTGAAGGAAGTTGGGATTGCCCATATAACCTTGCACCATACTGTTTTGCTTCATCTCAGGCACAATGTCCAGAAGGAAATAAATAAACCTGGCCAAGTCTAACTCATAAAATAATAGCATGTCAGCTGCCCAAATCTGGAAGACAGATTGAAACCTCAGTCAGCTGTTTTTGCAAAATAAAGACAATTTGCTGCCTATTAAACATAAAGAATGGTTTAAAGAAGATTCTGCCCAGATATGATGACTTGCTCTGCTTTTTTACGGAACCTGAACCCAGTGCTAACCTCTTGAACTTCTTCATCTCCATGACACAATTTGGAGTCAAGGTTAAAAAATGGAAGGCGAAGCTGGGCGTGGTGGCGCACACTTGTAATCCCAGTACTTTGGGAGGCGGAGACCGGAGGATCCGGGTTCACGGCCAGCCTCAGCTCTCTCTCTCTCTCTCTCTCTCTCTCTCTCTGTCTCTCTCTCTCTACTTAGTGAGGCCCTCCGCAACTTCGTGAGACCCGGTTTCAAAATAAAGTATAAAAAATAGGGCCGGGCATGTAGCGCAGAGGTAGAATGCCCCTGGGTTCCATCCTCGGTACCGCAAAAAAAAAAAAAAAAAAAAAATGGAAGGCGGGCAGCAACCTACCTAGAGACGTGTCCCCGGTGAGCGGCAGGCAGAGAGCAGACCCTCTTTGTGGGGTGACTATGCTTCTTTTCCTGTTGTCTTAAAAAGGTCTTTTTTTTTTTTGTAAATGAACTCTTTTCATTCTGTTTATTCCTTATTAACTGTACCTTTGGCAATCTTTCCTGGTATGCTCCAATTCCTAAGTTTACAAATGTATGTATTTGTGAGAATTTCATCAATCGGTCCGCAAAAATTCATTCAACACCCATTGAATGGAAAGAAAGAACTATGGGAGTTGCAATCGGGGATGTAAAGGTAAATGTGAATTTTTTTTTTTTTTGCAGTACCGGGGATTGAACCCAGGGGCGTTCTACCTCCACGCTACACCCCCAGCCCTATTTTTTTATACTTTATTTTGAAACCGGGTCTCACGAAGTTGCGGAGGGCCTCACTAGGTAGAGGGGGGGCAGGAAGGGAGAGAGAGAGAGAGAGAGAAAGCTAAGGCTCGCCACGAACCTGGATCCTCGGGTCTCTGCCTCCCAAAGTACTGGGATTACAAGTGTGCGCCACCACGCCTGGCTCGGTAACTGTGATTTTAAGGTCCTTGAATGCGTTTGAATTTAAGGGTTCCATGCTCCGATTTGGAAGATAAAGTCTGGCACATGTACTAATACTAATACTATGTCTTCCCAGATCTCCTCTTTAAAATTTACTGTTGCTTTTACTTTTTTCCCCTTTCTTTCATTTTTCCTGTTTCTTTGTTATTTTCATTACTGCCACTCAGTACTCCTAGTTATATTCGAACACTTATTTTTGCCATATGCCAGACACTCTACTAAGGTCTTTTTATATACTATATCATTTCATTCTTGCGAGAACATTGAGAGATGAACATTTTTCTCTAAGTTTTGCCAGTGATGAAACCGAGACCCAGAGAAGTTACACATCTTGCCTGAGGTCACCCAGCCTTTAATGGCAAGAGTCAGGATTAGAACCCTATTATCTGCCTCAGGACTCTGTTGAGAGCTCTTGGCATGGCTAGTTTAAAGACTTCCTGCAAGGAGGGAAGGGCCACTCTGTTCTGAATGTGCTGGAGAACCCGAAAAGATGTGTCATATGCCTTGATTGCTTCCATTTTTCCTGATTGACCCAGGGAATAAAATAATGACAGAAGATCGTGGAGTTGATCAATAGTGTTATTTCAAATTCTGAGTTGGAAAATGAAGGACTTGGAGGGTGGGGAGGGGAGGGAACTGTGGGAAGGTGCGGCTTAGGACGTCATCGTCCTCATGGGAAGGATGCAGGGAACTTGGGGCCTCACCGCTGCACTTCCTAAGTGCCCTTGTGCACGTGACTCCTGGGCATCAGTGAAAACCCAGATTCCGATTCAGTAGGTCTGTGGAGGTCCCCAAGGTCTGCACTTTGAGTAGTAAGGCCACCGAAGGTAACCAGAGTGACCAAGAGAGACCATCAGCAGTAATTCAGGTCCTCAGTGGCTGTTGGAGATAAAATTCATGGACATGAGCCTTGACAGTGGTACCCATGACCAGAGTACAGGATATGCCTAATAAAGGGACCTGATGATTTGAAAGGTGCAAATCTGACCCCATAGGTGCCACCCAGCCCAGGTGGGATTGTACAAGGGGGCTGGGATATGGTAATGGGGATGAATCTTGTTTAAAAGAAAATTCTAATTTTTAACAAGGGACAGTGGACAGTGAAATATTTCAAAAAAAGGTGTGTATAGGTCTGGGCCTGAGAGTTGGATACTCTGGAGATGGTGCAAAGACAGAGAACTCAATCCCGCGTTCTGATGGAAACATGCCACACGTCTCGGCTGCAATAAGGAATTGGCTTCACTTTCCTGTGACACAAAACCAACCGGTCACAGAGGACAAGCTGGGGTGTTGTGGGTTATTGTGGGAGATTTCAAGATTTATGGAAAATTACACTTTTCTAAAGGCAAAAGGGCCCATCTATGAGTCATTTGCATTTCTAAGATTGTCACCGATCTTAGAGACCTGGTCATATTAGGCCAACCCTGTTTCCTCCTGGGTGTTAATGATATCCCTCCTGGGACAGATCCTTGCTATCAATATGGAAAGAACATGAATTGATTCCTAAACATTTGGGTGCCTGGTTGCATAGGAAGATAGCGAGAATGCTCACTGATGAGGGGTTGACAGAACAAGGAGAAGTACCCTAGAAGTCATGCGGGTAGATCATCTGAAGACAGAGATGGACCGCTTCTGAAACGTAGAGTTCCTTCCAAAACAAATTATTATGACATTACAGTAGACTCTATTAGCAAGGCAAATGAAAGAGAAGTCACAGGGCGTGGTGGACTTTAGAAATGCTGGGCCTCTCCTCCATGGTGGTGGGCGCCAAGTCAGTCTGTAGCTGATTATTGTCTTGAATGTGTACCCAAATTAGCTGTGTGGCAAGCCATCTGCCGTCTCCTCCAGACTCCCCTGATGGGCCCTGGAAAAGGAAAATTCTGCCAAAATGCAAATAACCCACTAAACTGATAATACAGGGAAGGAGAGGAGATAATCTATGGGGAGATGGGGGTGAAGAAGGGAGGGGGATGGGGAAGGAGTGAATCACTGTCTTCCCCCTTTCTCTCTGTCTTCCTCCCATGTTTTTTCCTGTTAGAGAAAGACCAGGTGTAGATCAGGAGACCCTGGTCCAAATGGGTGATGCTGAATCAGACTGGAAGTAATGAAGGAATCAGGCTCAGTTGTGGGAATGCATTTTGTAGCTTCTTTTGAATTCAAGAACTGGCAACTTCTCCATTTCAACTGGAGTGTTTGACATAGCGGGAGCCATTGCAGACTTGAGTTCTTCTCGGTGCTGGGTCACAATGGCTGTCCTCAGGGGGCTACACCTGGACTCCTCAGATTGCCTTTGATTTGTCTGTGAGACCAACCCCACCTGGGCTTCCCTCCGTGGCATCCCTCCCACGAATGACTCAGTTCTTTCTTTCTTTTTTTTTTTTTTTTGCGGTACCGGGGATTGAACACAGGGGCGTTCTATCTCCGCACTACGCCCCCGGCCCTATTTTTTTATGCTTTATTTTTGAAACCGGGTCTCACGAAGTTGCGGAGGGCCTCGCTAGGTAGAGAGAGAGAGAAAGAGACAGAGAGAGAGAGAGGAGAGAGGAGAGAGAGAGAGAGAGATCGATCGCGCGCACGCGCTGAGGTTGGCCGCGAACCCGGATCCTCCGGTCTCCGCCTCCCAAAGTACTGGGATTACAAGCGTGCGCCACCACGCCCGGCTATGACTCAGTTCTGAGTCTCCGAGTCTTGAACTCATGCGATAGAGATTGTTTTACCAGCGCAGTCTGCTCTGCATGCCCTAGAGCACCCGCTCGCATTCAGTGCCTTCTGACATGCATAGGCACCCAAGAAACCATCACTGTTCAATCCAAATAACACTGCTAAGAAAACGAGGGCTCCGAGGAAAAGACAGTGGCTGTCCAAGGTCCCACAGCTAGTGAATAGAGGACCAAAACGCGATTACAAGTCTTCTCACCAGTTCTGTGCCCGTTTAGGGTGAGTTATTGGTTAGAGTTTGCAGAGAGCAGGGATGAATGAAGCTGAGCTGTAAGGCAGAAGGGAGCAGTGGGGTCTGCGTCCACCTGGAGAGCGCAGGGCCGTCTACAGGGCAGCCATTATTCCCTGGGCCCTCATTGCCTGTGGGGATATGGGCCAGCGTTGCCAGCTTTTCCAAGTCTTCAGGCAATGCCAGGAATTAGAGTTTTAAAATACTGACAGTGGCCGGGCGTGGTGGCGCACGCTTGTAATCCCAGTACTTTGGGAGGCGGAGACCAGAGGATTCGGGTTCGCGGCCAGCCTCAGCTCTCACGCTCTCTCTCTCCCTGTCTCTCTCTCTCTCTTTCTCTCCCTGTCTCTCTCCTTAGTGAGGCCCTCCACAACTTCGTGAGACCCAGTTTCAAAATAAAAAAGTATAAAAATTAGGGCCGGGGGCGTAGCGTGGAGGTAGAACGCCGCTGCGTTCAATCCCCAGTACCGCAAAAAAAATAATAATAATAATAAAATAAAGTATAAAAAATAGGGCCGGGGGTGTAGCACGGAGGTAGAACGCCCCTGGGTTCAATCCCCGGTACCGCAAAAAAAAAAAAAATACTAACAGTAGATTCAGTTCTTTTCAAAGCACTGTGAGCACTGTGGCTCACACCAACAGTATCCCCCCAACCCTCCAGTTCTCATCCATGGATTAAAGCAACACCCCCTGGTGTATGAGGCTTGACTTTCTTTGAGGGTACGCGCATGTTAGAAAAATTTGTTGAAGCAATTTAGTTTCTAATTAATGCAGTCCCTGGGAGAGATGTTTTTCATCCAAGGCACCTTCTTGGGCCTGCTCTGGGCCTGGGGCTTCAAGAAGTGTTGGCCAAAGAGAATGGGGAAATGGGACGCGGTGTGAGTTGTACCACCTAGCAGCTTAACCACACTCTCCCACCCTCTCTGCACAGGGGGCCAAACCCCACAAAGCGGCAGCCCGCCAGGATATCCAGGGAAAGGCTGTCCAAATGTATCTGGTGTGATTGCGCTAAAGTCATTAAGAAATCATTCTCTAAAAATCCTTGAAAAGTGGGTAAAGGGCTGTCTGAGCCGTGTAGTTTGAGGATTGTTGCAAAACAGGCCCATTTTTAGAGTGCAGTCGTTAATCATTTACTCCCAGGGCGTGAGGTGGGAGCGCTCCACAATAAACAGCTCCTTCCTAGTTCTGAGGTGCGGGGATTGGGTGGGGGCTGATAGAATGAGTAGATTTTTTACTGAAAAAGAGTTTTGAAGGAATATAGAACAGGCTGTTGAAAGGAATGGTCAGCCTGCAAGCATGATTTAAAAGTCTTTCCAGGGGCGACTTCTCTTGATGGAGGGGGTTCCTTATTAGGTCATCTCTGGTTTTGCATAAGCAGTACCCATTTACATTAACCTCAGTGGTCCTCAGTCTTGGCAATTTGCGGAATTTCCTGTGAATTTTAAAATCACTGCTCCCTGGGCTCAGCCTCAGCAGTTAGGGTTTAATTGGCCGGGGGTCTGGTGAAGGCTAGATCTGGATTTTAACAGCTCCCCGGTGCCTCTGTGGTGGAGAACCGCCATTCCATGTCCCTGAGTTTCTTCACCGTGCACACCTGGGGAGCTCATTAACATGCAGATTGCTGGGCCCTGCCCCAGGAGCTAAAATCAGAGCCTACAGGAGGGCCCCAGAACCTGTATTCTTTTTCCTTTTTTTTGAGTGTGAATTATTGGTGTGCTTTTTAAAAAATAATCTTTTGGCCGGGCGTGGTGGTGCACGTTGTAATCCCAGTACTTGGGAGGTGGAGACCGGAGGATCAGCTACTTAGTGAGGCCCTCCGCAACTTCGTGATACCCGGTTTCAAAATAAAGGATAAAAAATAGGGCCGGGGGTGTAGCTTGGAGGTAGAATGCCCCTGGGTTCAATCCCTGGTACCACACACACACACAAAATCTTTTATTGGTGCATTGTAATTTGCACATTATAGTAAGATTCATAGTGATACATTTATGTATGTACACAAGGTCCCTTGCTCTGTTTCCCTCCCCACAGCTCTCTCCCCCTTCCTCCCTCCCTGGACAAGATATGAGACTCATACTGATATATTCGTATATGCATATAACATTATTTGGTCTGTTTCCTCCCCTAAAGCTCCCCTCCCCCTTGCTCCCCCATCCCCTTCCACTCCTCTGCTGGTCTCTCCCCTCATTTCCACGAGGTCCCTTTTCTTTCCTGTTTTCTCTCTAGCTTCCACCTATGAGAAAACACTGAGCCCTTAATTTTCTACGTCTGGCTGATCTCAGCATGATGTTCTCCAGTTCCATCCATTTTCCTGCAAATGGCATAATTTTGTTCTTTATGGCTGAGTAAAACTCCAGCCTGTGTATATACCACATTTTCTTTATCCAATCATGGAACCATTCTTAAATGCCCTGCCCCAGCCATCCCCGGGTGACCTTGGCTTAGGTGCCCCAGCTCAGGTACCTACACACACATACACACACTGATACATTTTTTGCAATTAATAAATATAAATACTTCACTAACTTTTGACAAGTACTTGAGGGGGAAATAGATGCTGGAAATGGATGCCGATTGAGACTCAAAGCCTGTGATTCCCGATGTCCTTGCAGCTGGAACATTGGGTTGGCCAGGGGACAGATGCAGAGCTGGGTCCTGTCAGTCTCAATCTAGATCCTTGCCAGGGCTTTCTGGTTAAACCTAGACATACCCTACTGAGGTCTTCCACACCATTGATCTTGTATCACTGCTTTCTACCTGAATGGTGGTTTATAGAAATGGTGTTAAACAGCTGTAAATGCAAGGCTAAGAACTATTTTCCTGTTGCTTTGTTTCTCATTTTAAGATTCCAGAAGCTGGGCGTGGTGGTGCATGCCTGTAATCCCAGTACTTGGGAGGCTGAGACCGGGAGATCACAGGTTCAAGAACAGCCTCAGCAATGTAGTGAGACTCTCAGCAACCTAGCAAGACCCTGTTTCGAAAAAATAAAAAGGGCTAGGTAGAATGCCCCTGAGATCAATTCTCAGAACTAAAAAAAAGATTCCAGAAAAACAACCTTCACAAATACAAATACTCTTTAAGTTTTAGTTACTCTCTTTTGATTCAAGAAATCACCATAAAATACTACTTCTGGATCTTTGAATGCCATGATTTTATTTCTGACAATATAATATTTGTATTTCTTGCTCATAAGAAAAGCTTACAAGACAAAAGCAGTCTGCCTTCCCCCATCTGATTCTTATACCTCTTATCCTGAAGTTTGCATAGCACTTTTAGGGTTACTCTTTGCGTAACTGAGCCACTCGCTAATATTTTCTTTGTCACTCTGTGATAAGAGAAGAATTTCTGTCCGTTGCAGTCTAGAAGGGAAGGCACGAACCCTGCTGATCAAATATCACCCCAGCCTCTACAGACTCTCGACCTCATTTTCCCTCCTTATCCACACGAGAAGCACTTCATTCTTATTCTATTTAGGCTTTTCTGTTTAATTCAAAGGTTTTTTTTATACTAACCTTGTCTAATTATTAACATGGTCAGAGATACCACAAGTTGTCAGTTAGCAAGGGGCAGAAAATTTATGTTTGGGGAACAAATTTTTTTAAATCTCCAAGTGGCTTTGATGTGAATCTGCATCTCTTTATAACATCAAATACGTTGCTTTACCTCCGTGGGTGCTGCCCTCCAGTAGGGCACACTCCTTTTCATTCTTCTCGTCATTTTGTTATGCAAGTAAATAGCCAGTTGCACCTAACATAAATAACCTAACAAGTTTTCCACGGCGGAGCTGTAATTTATGTGACACCCACAGCGAAGGACTCGATTGGGGCATGAAAAACCTCCTTCACATGGACGTCTACTCCACGTGGAATTCCTGGTGGGAGGAGTCATCATTTTAGGACAGTGATTTAGAAGATCTCTTCCAAAGACTGAATTTCAGAGCCAGGTGTGGTGGCGCACGCTTGTAATCCCAGTACTTGGGAGGCTGAGACAGGAGGATCGCAGGTTCGCGGCCAGCCTCAGCTACTTAGTGAGGCCCTCTGCCACTTAGCAAGACCCTGTTTCAAAATAAAGAATAAAAAATAGGGCCGAGGGTGTAGCTCGGAGGTAGGACGCCCCCGGGTTCAATCCCCAGTACCGCAAAAAAAAAACAAAGACTGAATTTCTAGTTCGAATGTCTCAAGTGCCTGATTTCCCGGATTTCAGGGGCAGGCGAGGAGAGAAACACAAGGATGCTGCGTAGGTTCAGGAAACATAGGGTGCTGAGTAAGAGTGCCTGTGATTTTCTTTTTCCATCCAAAGTGTCACGTCCTCCACTTGTTTCCTTGCTTACACATGGAACTGACCCTAAACGTGCTGATAAGGGAAGAATATGTAAGTAAACACTCCCAGGCTGCGAGTCTGATAGAAAAGTCACTTGGTTTCAGTGAACCGGCCTGGAACACAAGCCTTTTGTTTGCTGTTGAAAGTTTAGCACTTGAATTTCAGGTTGGGTTGTTTAGTTCATTAGGGAAGATGTGGACGCCTCATGCCAATGCCTGTTTTCTTTAGGCCTAGAGAATAGAAGGCATTGTGCAGTCGGTACACACACACACACACACACACACACACACACACACACACAGGGAACAGTGACTTAATTGTACCCCCGGAACAAAAGCCATTACCTGGGGACAAGATGGGACACCCTAGAGTTCTATTCACCCCTTCCCTCTCTGCAGAGTCAGTAGCTGGGAACCCAGAGTCTAGACCGTAACCATCACCCACACTCAATCCATGTACACACACACACATGCACGCACACGCACACACACACTCACACATGTACACGCACACCAGAAGTCAAGCAGAAGAACAGAGAAGCAGGAACAGAGAGCTTTGTTCTCCCGTGCAGTCTGCCCCTGTGTGAAAGTTGCAATGACGGCGAATTGACAGTCGTGTCCTGTGGCCGCCCATCTGCCTGCCACAGCTCAGGGTTGGCTCAAGTCACTTAAAAAGTATTTAGACAGTTTGTTTACACAATTATCTGCAGGCAGGGTGTGTGTGCCAACACAAGAATTTGGAGGCCCCTGGTGTTTTAGGTGGATGCCCACGGCCTTTGAGCCTTCTCAGCCGTGAACAGGATGCCAGTGTGCCTCCCTGAATGGTGACATCGGGGCCAGAAGCTTCTCTCCTGAGAGTCAAGCAGTTGACTCTTTCGTTGGCCTGTTGGTACATGGCCCCAAGTCCCAGGACCTTCCTTCCAGAACACTTACTTTCTTTTGCTTTTTAATTCTCATAAATGATTTTTATTTTTAAAAGTGAAACAAGATCAAAGTCAAGTATTTCAATTGGGTTCTATGACAATAGCTAAATATATTATATCTCCTTGAAGTCTTGCCCTCCTCCATTCAAGCCAGCATTTCCCAAACTTCTCTGTGCTCAGGAATTGCCTGGGGAGTCTCATTAACATGCAGATTCCTATTCTGCTGGTCTGGGCAGGGACTGGGGTCCTGGGGTCTAACCCCTGCTCAGATGGGGACGATGCTGCTGTCCACAGAACACACTGCATGGCAAGTTTCTAAGCCAGAGATCACTATGCCTGTCTGAGACCTGAAACACACAGCTTCCCTCCCACCTCCAGGATTTTGAGTCTGAAGACTTGAGTCTCACTTTTACAAAACAGTGAACAAACTGGTCGGTACAAGACCACACACAGCAAGCATCGGGCCTCCTTCCTCACACTGCTTCTGACTTCATGTTGAATGGTATCACGTGCTGGAAAGGTGCACACAAGCTGAGGTATTTCCTTCTCCCTGCCATCTGCACAGTTGACTGACACCCCGGCTGCTCAAGGGCAACCAGCCATCGCCTGAGCCTGGCACACTGCACACACTCACAGGTGGCACTATGGCTAACGCAACGTCCGAAGAGCTGGGGACACTCGAGTTCTGGCCTTTGCACACAGCCATTTATGAATGTAACATTCCAGAGGCAAAAGGAGGATGGGGGGCTGTTCTGGGGTGGCGGGGGCCTGGTATGTTTGCAGAGGTGGGAGCACAGCTGGGGCTGCACTTCTGGGAGAAGAAAGTGGTTCCAACCCAGAGAGCACTTGGGTCACTGCCCTGAGCCTCAGGACTCTGACCATTTCTAGTCACCTCTCCACAGCCCCAGTACTCCAGGTGTCTAGGAGTTTAACAAGGTAGGGAGCCAGTGTCCAGGAATTTAACAAGCTACATAGGGAAGTGGTCTTGCAGGATTTTTTTTTTTTTCGGTACCAGGGATTGAACCCAGGGGCGTTCTACCTCTGCGCTACACCCCGGCCCTATTTTTTATACTTTATTTTGAAACCAGGTCTCATGAAGTTGCGGAGGGCCTCACTAAGTAGAGAGAGAGAGAGAGACAGGGAGAGACAGAGTGAGACAGAGAGAGCTGAGGCTGGCCGCGAACCCGGATCCTCCCGTCTCCGCCTCCCAAAGTACTGGGATTACAAGCGTGCGTCACCATGCCCGGCTGTTGCAGGATTTATTTTATGCCCCTGATCTCTATGATTCAAATCCAAGCTTACCATTGGTCGTTTGGGGCTTTGACGCTTTCTTTAGAGGCACGTTCATTACTGAGTGATGGTTAGGATTAGTTTTTCTCTGATTGTGATAGAAAACCCAAAATAATAATGGCTTACAGAAAATAGGAAGCCAGGCATAGTGGTGCACGCCTGTAATCCCTGTACTTGGGAGCCTGAGACAGGAGGATGGTAGGTTTGAGGCCAGCCTCAGCAACTTAGTGAAGCCCTTAGTAACTTAGCAAGACCCTGTTTAAAAAAAAAAAGGAAAAGGGCTGGGGGTGTGGCTCAGAGGTAGAACTCCCCTGGGTTCAATCCCCAGAGGAAGAAAGGAAGGGAAGGAGAGCAGGAGGGAGAGAGGGAGGGAAGGAGGGAAGGAAGGAAGGAAGGAAGGAAGGAAGGAAGGAAGGAAGGAAGGCAGGCCCAGGTGAAGTGGCACAACATGCCTGAAATCCCAGTATTCAGGAGTCTGAGACAGGAGGATCACAGATTTGAGACCAGTGTGCAGTAACTTAGCAAGACCCTGTTTCAAAATAAGAAATTGAAAGGACTAAGGGTATAGCTCAGTGGTAGAATGCTCCTGGGTTCAATCCCTAGTAACACACACACACACACACACACACACACACACACACACAGAGAGAGAGAGAGAGAGAGAGAGAGAGAGAATAGTTTATTTCTGTATCATGTAGGCGCCCAGAGCTGGTGTGGCAGTTTTGTGGTATCAAGGACTTTGTCTCCTTTTGTCATGCCACCCTGCCATCCTAAGCCTGGGACTTTGACATCATGGTCAGTGTGGCTGCTCCAACTCCTGGCCATCACATCTCCATTCTACCCATGAAGAAGAAAGGAAGCAGGGCATGCTCTGTCCCATGAAAGACTTTCCTTGGGTGTCGCACACAGTACTTCTGCTCACGTCCTGTTGGCCAGAACATAGTTACATGGCCACAAGAATGGTGAGGAAATGTAGTCTGTGCACCAATCGACCAGTTGCTCGGCCAAAATTTAGCAATTATAGGACTCAGGACAAAGGAAAGATCAAGCATTGGGCAAACAATTGTCCCTGCCTCTCTAGGGTCTTATTGTCAGGCCCTATTGGTCATCCTCCATTGAGACAATGTTTGGACGTTCACCTGTAAATTTGAGTGACAAGCCGGGTTATTATTTCTCTTGAGAAAGGGCAGTGCCGAGCATCGTTTCCCGGCCACTCCATGATTTGAGGAGTGGCATCAATATTACCTGAGCATTCAGATTTAAATAGATTGTTAAAGTGTGAGTGGGTGATTCTGTGTTCTTTCTAGCATGTTTCACCTTGTGCTCAAAAAATACCTAGGGTAAATTTCTGTGCAGCTGAAGACTCATATGTGGGCTGAAGTTTAACCCTCCATCCATTCTCCTTTTTTTTTTCTTAGCAGCAAACCGAAAGTTTTCCCTTTAGAAGAGAATGTACCAAGAGAGGTGGAAGAGTAAGAATAATTTTCTTCAACCTAATCATCTCATATTTGAACAGAACAACCCTCACATTCCCAGGCATGAAGGAGCTCCCCTGGCAAGAGAAAACTAGGGCAGAGCAGAGGTACAGATAGAATTTTACCACATGGGGCCGGAGGCGGATCCAGTCATACCCAGGAGGGAGGCTGTGCATGCATTTAAGTCCTGTAAACCACCGTAGCCAAATCTCATGTGTTTTCCAAATGTTTTTGGTGGTTCCATGTTTTCCTTTTTCGAACTAGCTCAGGTTAGCAGTAATCAGATGTCTGTTTTTTAATAATCTTTTTAATGTTAGCATTCAGCATATTCCAAACTTAGGTGGATTTTTTTTTTTTTTTTTTTTTGCGGTACCGGGGATTGAACCCAGGGGCGTTCTACCTCCGCGCTGTGCCCCCGGCCCTATTTTTTATACTTTATTTTGAAACCGGGTCTCATGAAGTTGCAGAGGGCCTCACTAGGCAGAAAGAGAGAGAGAGAGACAGGGAGAGAGAGACAGAGAGAGAGCGCTGAGGCTGGCCACAAACCCGGATCCTCCGGTCTCCGCCTCCCAAAGTACTGGGATTACAAGCGTGCGCCACCACACCCAGCCCCTTAGGTGGATTTTGATGGGCCTATTATTCACACATACACGCAGGCCAGAGTCAATGAAAATGTGTTTGAATTTGTGCTAAAGGCAGGCTGAGCAATGCTTTCCCGTACCGAGAGCATTGCTACTTTATCTATACTAATAGGAATTCAACACAAAACCAAACAAAAGCAGTGAACTCATACGTTGGTTCTTGTGCTCTGCCCATGTTATGGAAATCCTTGAAGGCAGCATGGTGTTTGCTTCAAGGGAAGGCTTTATCTTGTCCAGCGTGCATCTGTTCTTGGAGGGAGAAACTCCAGAATTTGGTGTCTGACAAGCCGTGGTTGTGTCTTGGCCTCCGTCCCTCTCGAGCTGCCAGCTCCTGACAAATTACCCTGTTTCTCTGAATCTCCGTTTTCATTTTCCTGCAGTGCAAATGGCTGCTGTGTCCTTCCCACAGAAGGGCCAGGAGGACAGAGTGTGCTCCAAAGCATACTCACAAAGGATCTAGCCCAAGGGACGTTTCCTATGTCTTGATTTTCCTTTTGCCTTCTTTGGATCAAAACCCCACCAGTCATTGTTTAGGGGAAGAAATAATAATGTGATTTGCCACTCAAATTTATATGTGAATCTCGTATAGAACTCAAGCCCAACAAGGCAAACCGAAGAGGAGAACCAACCTCTACATCCATGGTTCTCCGGGTGTGGCCCCGGCCAGTGTCATCAACATCACCTGGAAACTTGCTAGACATGCAGATTCTTAGGCCCCATCCCAGACAGAACCTTGGGGTGGGGTCTAGAGGTCTGTGTGTTCATCAGACTTGCAAATGATTCGAATGTATGCTTATGCTTGCAAGCCACTACTCTCTACATCCTGGTTCTCAGGTCTCATTGAATCTTAGATTTCCCTGGAGAGCTTTTAAAATGTGAAAGCCACCCCCCCCTCACTGTCAGAGATTCTGATTCAGTGAATGTGGGCTGTAGTCCAGGCACGAGCATTTCTTTAAATGCTACATAGCTGATTCCAATGTGCAGCTTGGATTGAAAAATTCTGCTCTAAAGAGTTTCTGTTTTGTTCTCTTTCTCCATCCTTCTTCTCCTCCTCTTCCTCCTCCTTTTTCTCCTTCTCCACCTCTTCCTTCCTCCTTCTACTTCCTCCTCCCAGGTATCGAACCCAGGGGCCCCAACCCTTTTAATTTTTTATTTTGAAACAGAGCCTCGCTAAGTTACTGAGACTGGCCTCAAACCTGAGATCCTCCTGTCTCGGCCTCCCAAGGACTGTGATTACAGGTGTGAATCACTGCACCCAGCTCCCCTCCCTTTCATTTTTCTTTCTCGTCCTCCTTAATTTCTTTTTTGGCATGGGGGTTGGAGCTGAGGGAAGATTTCTTTTGTCAACACATCACAGAGAGGATGACAAGGACCATAGACAGACAGGCCACAGAAAATTCCCACTGCCTTTATCTCATTTCCTTTGGTTCTCTAATGCCTCTCATGGTAGCCTTCTTCCAGTTTTACATGTAAGTCATGTCCACGTAGGAAGTTTGAAAAAAACATAGAAAACTTTGAAGGAGAAAATAGGAATCTCTCATAACCCTATCCCCACAAAGATCCCATTAAATGTTAACATTTTTCTGCACTAGCTTTGTCTTGCTTGTATATGTCCTTTTTAATATAAAAGGAAGATCATGCTGATGTATATAGTTACATATCTTGCCATTTTACCTAACATTATGTTATGATAATTTTGCATGATTTTTAAAATTCCGGTTTCAACGCCAGCATCAGATTGTACCTTCTGGATTTGTTATAATTAGCATAGCCATTTCCTCCAGTTCATGACATTCTTCTTTCCGTGATAAGTACAAATATCCTAAAGAAATCTTTGATAGCTCTTTTGATTTTTTTCCCCCTTAGGATAAATTCCTAGAAGTAAATTCACTGAGCCAAAAGTTATAAACATTTTTAAGGTTCTCATTAAATAGAACTAGATTCATTTCCAGAAGGGTTGTGCCATTCCACTCCCACTCTCTAAATGAGAGTGTGCATCTTTTCCTTGTACTTTTACAGACATCAGTTATTATCTTAAAAACCAGAACTACCATCACAACAGAAAAATAGCCACTTGTCGGTTTGCAGGGCCAAGGTTCCTGGCGTTGCCCTCCAGCAGCTCCCTGCGAATTGGTCACAGATTTCTATAGGATGTGCCTTTATCTTCCTCTCATTCATCTTTGGGAGTCATGTTTATCTTTCAGTGTCTGACAGCTTTAGTTTAAGGATTTTCATCTTATCTTGGGATTTGAGACCATCTGGAATTCTCAGCTTTGCTCTCTTGGAGCTCCTTCATTGTATCTGGGCTTCCTCTTTATGCCTTTATATGTTTTAACCTATTTGTATCCTGCATGCCAGCACATGGCAGTGTGGCGTTTAGGACAATAAATACCCTTAAGAGGCACTTAGTAAGCGTTCTGGGGTATTGTAGCAAAAGGCACATACAACATCGCAGTCAAATTATTCTACATCACCAAGGTGCAAGTAATTAACTGAAGAGGTGCACCCCCACCAACACACACACACACACACACACACACACACATACGCACACACATTCACATGTACTTCTTCAGTACATCATAAAGGGAAATCTTTTAGGACCCCCAACTGAAATAATCAGAGTCCTATTTTCTTGGCTTTCCTTGACAAATGATATTTGATGGAGGTACCAAATGACTTGTAATCACAGACTGCGCTTTCCACCTGAATGTGCTTAAGTAGAGGAAGCGGTAGAGACCATTTCCACTGTGACATGACATTTAACAGCTGGCCACATGGAAAAGCCATGCAGGTCAGTGACTGAGACGTGGGATCCTCGTGGAGAAAGCTCGGTGCTGGAAGGAGGCAGTGCAGTAGTGAATCCATCCTTATTCTAATTCATGAGGCTCCTTCTGGAACTTTCACAGCCCAGTTGCTCTACCTTTGGCAGTGTATAGACATCTACCTGCCTGATTGAATTCATGCCTTAGCATAGAGCATCTGTGGTCCAGGGAGAATAGTAGAGGCCCAGCTGTGGAGTTCCAAGAACTTGGCGTTAACCATCATCCCTCAGCATCCATGGGGGATTGGTTCCAGGATTGGTCCACACCCCTCTCCTGAGGTTCTAAAATTTGAGGATTGCAGGTTCGAGGCCAGCTTGGCAACTTAGTGAGACCCTCCACAACTTAGTGAGACCCTGTTTCAAAATAAAAAATAAAATAGGGCTGGAGGGGGTGTAGCTCAGAGGTAGAATGCCCCTGTACCATACAAACACACACAAAGTAGTATTATATAACATATTTGTAGACAGTAGCTGCTTGTGGGTCTTGGTTTTCTAAAGCACTGTGTAGGTGTGTGTAATTACCTGGAGGCCCAGTGGTATCCTGGCATATACAGAAGTTCGTTTGTTTTTCATAGAAACTGCATCTTATGAAAATCTTATAGAAAGCTTGGCAATGATAAGACCTCGTCTATTCAAGTACAATGGTTACAGCAGAGAAAGTGGTCAAGGACACAGACAGGGAAAATCCTGAGCTGTGGGCCAGAGAACCTGTTGGCCACAGATAGAACTGCCCAGTCTGTCCCGTCTTCCAGACAGTCCCTATTAAGTTCCTAGGTTTTTGTTTTTTTTTTTTTTTGGCTAAAGGAATTTTTTTAATATGTTTTTATTGGTGCATTGTAGTCTCACATCACAATGAGTATCAGTTTGGTGTTAACATACATGCACACAGCTCTTGGTGTCCCTCCCCCCAGCCTCCTCCCACATGTAGCACTGAGAATGATGTTGGTGTAATCGCATATGTACACATTGTTTATGATAGTAATTCCATAGATTCACTTCTTTCTTGCCCTTCCCCTTCCCTTGTACCCCTTCCCTTGCACCACTGAGGGTTCTCTGTTGTCATTGGAGTCCCTTTTGTGTCCCCACTACTCCCTAGGTTGTGCATATTAATGAAAACATATGTCCCTTCTTTTTTTGTGATTGGCTAATCTCA